>PVKU01007735.1:0-83087 GCA_004027475.1 Anoura caudifer | reverse complement strand
CTTTTTTTTTTTTTTTTAAATTTTGATTAGGTTCCTGTTAAAGGTGAGATCATATGGTATTTGTCTTTCACCACCTGGCTTATTTCGCTTAGCATAATGCTCTCCAGTTCCATCCATGTTGTTGGGAAGGGTAGGAGCTCCTTCTTTCTTTCTGCTGCATAGAATTCCATTGTGTAAATGTACCATAGTTTCTTGATCCATTCATTTACTGATGGGCACCTAGGTTGTTTCCAACACTTGGCTATTCTAAATTGTGCTGCTATGAACATTGGGGTGCATGGGTTATTTTGGATTGGTGTTTCAGGGTTCTTAGGATATAATCCTAGCAGTGGAATTGCTAGGTCAAAAGGTAGATCCATTTTTAGTTTTCTTAGAAAATTCTATACTGCTTTCCATAGTGGTTGTACCAGTTTGCAATCTCACCAACAGTGCGCTAGGGTCCCCTTTTCTCCACAAGCTCTCCAACACTTCTTTCTTCTTGCTTTGTTTATGATGGTCATTCTGACTGGTGGGAAGTGGTATCTCATTGTGGTTTTAATTGGCATCTCTCTGATAGCTAGAGATATTGAGCATCTTTTCATGTGTCTCTGGATCCTCTGCATGTCCTCCTTGGAGAAGTGTCTGTTCAAGTCCTTTGCAAATTTTTAAATTGGGTTGCTTGTCTTCTTAGAGGGCAGTCATGTAAGTTCTTCATATATTTTGGAGATTAAACTGTTGTCTGAGGTATCATTGGCAAATGTGTTTTCCCATACAATTGGTTCTTTTTATTTTAATACTGTTTTCTTTAGCCGTGCAGAAGCTTTTTATTTTGATAAGATCCCATTTGTTTATTCTTTCCTTTATGTCCCTTGCTTTAGGGGACCTGTCAGTAAAAATGTTGCTACTTGAAGTATCTGAGATTTTCCTTACTATGTTCTCCTCTAGGACTTTAATGGTGTCATGGCTTATCTTTAAATCTTTTATCCACCTTGAGTTTATTTTTGTGTATGATGTAAGCTGGTGCTCCAGTTTCATTTTTTTTGCATGTAGCTGTCCAGTTCTCCCAACATCACTTGTTGAAGAGGCTATTTTTACACCATTTTCATTCTTTCCACTGTGTTCTTCAGTTCAGAAATTGTATTCTTCATGCACTCTTGGCCCTTGTTGATAGTTTCTATTTCCTTTTTCATGTTAATATAGTTTGCAGTGAGCTCATCGTAGCTTCCCTGTAGTTTCTGGCAGCTCGTTGAGAGCTCTTGGCGCTTCCTGACAACTATTGTTTTGAACTCAATATCTGATAGTTGAGATGCCTCCATTTCATTTAGCATTCTTTCTGGGGCTTCCTCCTTTCCTTTCATTTGGAGATTGTTTCTTTGTCTTCCCATTGTTTGTGAGGCTCTTCTTGTTAGTCTCAGCTTCTTAAATTGATCTGTTCTGGTTCCTTGGGTTTATGGTGTGAACTTCTGTGGTAGAATACCTGTGAGATTCAGAGGTGCTGTCTCCTTCCCATATCCTGGTGTTCACAGCTTCCACTGTCTCAGCTGTTGAAATGCCCCCTCTTTGGGACCAACTCTGTTTTTTTTTTTTCACAGTTCCAGGTGTTTTTTTTTTTTCTTCTTCTTCTTCTTCATTTTTGTCATCTGATTTTTCAATGTCCGCTAAAATTTTCAATCTCCTGTTTTCAAATATGCTGTGTTTCTGTTGGATGATTGCTCTGTTCCTCCATAGATCTACCAGGTTTTTCTCCCATGTATAGGGGGAAGTGGAATCTGCTCCCTCCTACTGCACCACCATCTTCTTGTTCCCAGGAAACTCTTGTCAGTGTCTCTGAATGGTCCCCTTGAAGCCCCTCTCATTTATCCTGGCGAGGACACACCCCTCACACTGGAGAGGTTGCCCATCACAGAAAACTAATTCCAAAGGAATCCTCTGCAGCATTCCTTCAACTTCTTTTTTCACAGCCTAGTACAGATGAATCTACTGGCAGGAAAACCATTGTATATTCTATGCATGCCTTTCCTCGGTGATCCAGCACCTCCAGCTATAAGTCCTCTTTACACTTCTTCTGCTATTCTCATTCTTTGTATGTGTTGTCAAAACTGATTAGAGTCCAATTTTACCTTAATTTCAACAAACAAAAGTCAGTTTCTGTTGTGTGTACTTGAAAGAACCTTAATTATTATAAATAACTGCAGAGAATATATTGCTATGCAGCCAAGGTGTGGCTTTGGGGTGTGCACATAGACACATGGTTCTCTCAGTGACCATAGGTTCTAAGGGAGAGAAAACCTCGGATTATACTGTACGTAAAATAGTAGGTTAAAAAATACCAACAAAACCAAACCTGAAAACGAACAAAAAATAAAAAACAAGACAAAACAAAACCAAGATCTTAAGGGCTAAAGAAATGAGGTGTTTAAAAACAATCCAGATAGAATGTGTTCAATACTGTTTTAATAAGGAAGATTATGTTATTTTAAACAACAAATACCCATTTGTCATTTGGGTGATGTACTTTGAGGAACTGGAGGTTTCCTGAATATCCAGAACAAAAATCAGGTGCTTGTTGATTGTGACTAATCTGTTAGCCTCATAAAATCTGATGCTTCAGCTGCAGAATGAGCAATGGAAGAATTGTAACCGCAATCACATTCAATTGAAACATTCTAAACATCTGAGTACCTTGTGATTTATTTTAAGATGTGTTCATGTGGTTTTTAGTCTAACTAGGTAACTGTCTATACTTTAGTCAATTCTTTCTCAATATATTTTTGTACTTTCATTATGTACCAGCACCTCTTCTAGGAACTTGGGATAGATTACATGTATATCTCAAATAGACAATGTGAATGTATCCATTAGACAATAAACAAGAAATAAAATAAAAGTAAATTTCTAGTAAATTAGAATGCAGTGAGGGCTATGGTAGAAAATGTACATAAGGATAAAAGGACTCAGGGGTGGAAGTACCTTGGGAAGTTATGGTTTAAATAGGATTACCAGAGTAGCTTCTTTGAGAAAGTGACATTTGAGCAGACTTGGAAGTAAGATAATTAACTGCTGAAATGTGCTGAGAGGTAAAGGTCTTTCTGGACCGATGCTATCATTCAAAGTTCAAAGCTCCGAGACAAGCCACACTGGCCTGTCGTTATATGATGAATAGTAAGAAGGATGCGCTACTGAGGCCCCAGAGATTGAGGGAGGCAGAAATCAGAGGCAAAGTCACAAAGAGTGGTGACAGAAACAATAGAGGAGAGAGTATTGAAGCGAAACTAAATGTAAAGATCTCCAGTACTGAGGGTAGAGAAGATATACAATTCTGAAAATATTTGAGAGAATTACTTCTGGCCTGTTCAGAGTACATTTCCTTTCCCAGGGAACAAGTGCACTCAGAAAATAACATGATGTGCAGAGGTCATGCATCTGATGAGTGTTAGTGCTCAGCCCATAGATGCTGAAGTACAGGAGATAGTAAAGGGTAAAATATTGACAAGAAGAATGAATAAGGGTTAAAACCACTCCTTTAGTGTCAAGAACATTTGGAAAGTTGATTTCCTCTCTTCTTTTTTGTGGTAATTATCTCTGTATCCTTATATTATTTTAGAAAATTATTTTCTTAAAATATAACAATTAATAAGTTATCAGTTATTGATAATTACAAAATATGATTTTCATTTGTTCCAATGACAATCATTAATTTAAAAGATCTGAGGCTGCCATGAGGACCCCTCCCCTGCTAAACAACCCAGTTGACAGAGAATGCTTATATCCTACTGGATTACTAGTTCTGATGTGCCTTTTATTTTAACTTTTGAGAGGATTTCTAAAAACCTGTGGTAGATTGTTTTGTTGAAGTCAGGCAGGGGGCATTTTACTTACAAGTTACATCTGTCCTTTAGGTTAATGGCACTAGTGGAAAACATGGAGGAGACCATTAGTCTTTCTCATTGCAGTGGGTGTGGAAGTGGAGCTGGGGAGTGTGCCTTGTTCCATTCAGGGAAAAAAAGAGCACTTAAAGCAGCTTCTTATTCCTCACCATTTCTGTGGGTTATTTCAGGAGGGTTATCTTTTTCTCTTTTTCTTCAGAGATAGTTATTCTGCTTTTTAGCCAGACAATAAATATAGACCTCTTTGTTCAAAAGGTGTTGTTTATGTCCTACTTTGGTAGAAACTAATATATGTGTGTGTGTGTGTGTATGTGTATATATATGAAATAAAATAATGAAGTTAATCATTATATGTAATGTACTGGAGTCTCTGTTCTGTAGATACAGAGACTGTGATAGAGCCAGGTCCATTCTCTGTTTACTGACTGAAATGAAACAGCTGTGGTACAGGGATGCACCTTAGACACCTGAACCAAGAGGGGTTCTTATCTTTTTTCAGAGATTATCAGCGATAACCTCCGATAATTTAAAGTTATTTGAAGTATTTTAAGTGTTTTCTCACATGCACAAAAAAGTGAAGAGGTTTATTAGCCTTAAAGCAATTTTATTGTAATGCAGATTTTTAAGTCAATGTGAAAAGGAAATTTTAAGAACAGACATTTCATTTAAATCTGTTTTCATCCTATGTTAAATTCTAAAATTTTGGTAGCAAAATTTTTTAAAATATGATATATCTAAATTTGATATAATATTTGACTTAAACAATAAATACAACTTAATGTGCCAATTATCTTATATATTTAAACTATAACTGTAACTGCCCCTGATGTGGTCACATGTGTTAGAGAAAAATATTTCCCATTTTAAAGTTATCATTAGCATCTACAACACAGCCATTGCTTTTACTGTACCACTCTTACAGAATCTTTAAACTCTGAATTATCCAACTACAATTTTATATATATCTGAATAAGACAGACAGTTTTGGGGAGGGCTGGGGCGGTGGGCTGGGACGGGAGTAAAAGACAACTGTACAAGAACAACAATTAAAATGAAATAAAATAAAATTAAATTAAAAACAAACAAACAAACAAACAAGCAAAATATAACCGAAGACACTGAAATTGAGAACAGACTGACAGTCACCAGAGGGAAGAGGGGAGGGAAGATCAGGGGAAAGGGGAAGTGTTTACAGGAACAAGTATAAAGGACACATGGACAAAAACTAGCGGGGGTGGAAATGGGAGGGAAGTGGGGAAGGCTGGGCGGTGGGCTGGGATGGGAGTAAAAGACAGAAAACTGTACAAGAACAACAATTAAAATAAATTGAAAAAAGAGACAAATATACCCATCTATGCCATGGAATATTACTCGGTTGTTTGAAAAGAAAGAAATAGATCTGTATTTACTGATGTAAAAACCTTTGAAGACAGATTTTTAAGTAAAAAAGCTTTCAAAATAATCTGAGCCCAAAGATAATATATAAAACTATATATTTTTTCTAAAAAAAAAAGAAAGAAAGTTTTGCTAACTGAACAGAATGATTCTAATGCATGTGCACACACCAGCCGATTGATAAACAGGGGCCAGAAGCGAAGGCTCTCGCGTCCTGGACAGTGCTGTGCTGTGTAAGAACAAAGCATTTATCAAACTGTCTTGCAGACATCCTGTTAATCTAAATGTGTCTGGATTAAGGCACCAGCAATTTCATCACTTGTGAAGTTCGAAGCATTTGTATTTAATCATTTTAAATGCATATTCTACTTTGCTCCATGCTTCCTTGCTGGTGTTCTGTAGGACAGCAAAGTATTACAGTCATATTTTTTTGTACCCATTTCTTCTCCCAGTCTTTCACATTGATGAAATATGCTAGAAATGCGGTATCTGTATATAAATGGGGAGGAGATCACTTATGCCCATAAATATTTATAATGAATGCTTCTGTTTTAGTAATATATGTCATTAACTTCATTTCCAGTCATCTTTCCATCTCCTTTGTAGATTTATATCATTTCCGGTTGTGTCTTAAAGCAAGGCTAAACACCCCAATGCATATATCAGTGCAAGCTGTGCCTTTTTTTCTCTCCCACTTAGAATCTATGTAACAGCATATAAAATTTTGGAAAAGGTTAACCTTTTAGTACTGCTCTGTATTTAAGATAAATATATTGTTAAGTCATTAAATGATATTAAACATTGCATTAGTTGTACAGACAATCTGGTAGTCTTGAAATACTGGCTTAATATACTTATGAGAACAAAAACATTGCCCACTTCTATGCTATCTTAGATATTTTTGTTTCTTTACATGCAAGCCAGTCATCTGCATGTGTATTTGCAATCTTAGTAGGAAAAAAAAAAAACCCTCAAAGATTCCCAAGTGGTTTTATTCATATTATAAACAAAAATTGGAACAACTATAATAGAATAAACAATAAATATGAAAAAAGAAACATGTATCTATGACATCCCTATTAACAGTAATAAATTTAAAATACTCTTGAAATATTTAAAAAGGGGCTACTTATTAACCTGCTTGGCATATCTAACTTTATGTTTTCTGTTTCTGTATAAACTACAAATTCATAAGTTATTCCTCAGAATGTCCTTTCACATTGTTTCCCCCAACTCACTATGACAGGATTTGTTTTAATTGTGGCTTGCATCCCTTTAGGAAAATGTCATATGCTTATTTGCACAGAGGAGGAGAATTATAAAATGAATGAAATAACTTAGTTTAGTGTAAAAGAAGCTTTCTAAAGCTAAATCAAATTAGATGATCTCTGGTGTGAAGGGTAGAAGGTTTTTTCACCTTTTGCTTCTAAATTAAGAATGTCCCCCATATGTAAGTCCCTTCCTAAAACTTAATGTTCCCAGTATCATTCTTTTGTTTTCATAATGACTCATCTAACATCAAAAAAAGGGGAAAATTTAAGTTGCATTCTTTTATATATCTGCATTATATAGGTATATATCCCTGAGGGATGAGAGGGAAAAGCCAGAGTATTTTTCTTCATATATGTATAAAACTGGTATTTCTGAGATTTTCCTGTGGGGATCTGGCTTCATTTTTTTCTTTCTTTGATAACGTATGGATTTACTGAGAAGCTGTTTGTGCCAGGCATTGTTCCAAGTACTATGGAGTGAAAGTGATGAACTTCCTAACTCGTGGGGTTTACTTTTCAGTGGGGTGGATGTTGTGACGCACAAGGTTTCATTCTCTCCAGCTGTTCTACCTCTGCCTCCTTCCTCGATCCGCACACTCCCCAGGCCTCTGCCTGTAGCCTTTTTCTCCTCTTGCTTCAAACTCCTTATCGACCATGGTCTTTACCATGATAGTAATTACCCACTCTGCTTTCATGTTCTCAAACCCACAGTTAACACCTGCACCACTCTGGTAAGTCTGAAGGTGGCCTACTGACCAGTCAGCTTGAATGTCTCTCAAGTATTAGAGACATTAAGTAAAAGTAAGAATTCAATATTTTTGAAGTATATTTTATTCATTATGCTGTGACAGTATCCCAATACATGTTTCCTTTTGCCACCCTCTGCCCTGTACCCTCCGTCCCTCTAGCAACCCCACCTCTTAGTTTATGTCCATGGGTCATGGGTATAAGTTCTTTGGCTTATGTTTCCTACGCTATTCTTAACCTCTCCCTTTCTGTTTTGTTCCTACCAATTATGCTTCTCGAGCCCTGCACCATTTCCCCCTTTCTACCCCTTCCCCCTCCCAGCTAATAACCCTCCAAATGATCCCCATACCTGTGACTCTGTTCCTGTTCTAGTTGCTTGCTTAGTTTGTTTTTGTTTTTATTTTTTAGATTTTGTTGATGATAGTTGTGAGTTTGTTGTCGTTTTACTCTTCATAGTTTTGGTCTTTTTCTTAAATAAGTCCTTCTAACATTTTGTTTAATAATGGCTTGATGATGATGAATTCCTTTAGCTTTACCTTGTCTGCAAAGCACTTTATCTGCCTTTCCATTCTAAATGATAGTTTTGCTGGATTCAATAATCTTGGTTGTAAGTCCTTGCTTTTCATCACTTTGAATACTTCTCACTAGCCCCTTCTTGCCTGCAAGTTTCTTTTGAGAAATCAGCTGACAGTCTTATGGGAACTCCTTTGTAGGTAACTCTCTGCTTTTCTCTTAATGCTTGTAAGATTCTCTCTTTATCTTTAACCTTTTGGCATTGTAATTATGATGTGTCTTCATGTGGTCCTCTTTGGGTCCAACTTGATTGAGACTCTGTGTGCTTCCTGGACTTGCATGTTTATTTCCTTTGAGAAATTAGGGAAGTTTTCTTTCATTGTTTTTTCAACTAGAGTTCCATTTTTTTGCTGTTTCTCTTCTCCTTCTGGCACCCCTATGTTGAGAATGTTGGACCTTTTGAATTTGTTCCAGAGGCTGCTTATACTATCCTCATTTTGGTGGGATTCTTTTTTCTTATTATTGTTCTGAGGGTTATTTTTTCTTGGTAATGTTTTATATCACTGATTTGATCCTTGGCTTCATCCACTCTACTATTGTTTTCCTGTAAATCATTCTTTATTTCAGTTAGTGAATCCTTTGTTTCTGACTGGATCTTTTTCATGCTGCTGAGGTCCTCACTAAGTTCCTCGAGCATCCTTATAACCAGTATTTTGAACTCTGCATCCAGTAGATTCCTTCTCTCCATTTCATTTAGTTCTTTTTATGGAGCTTTGATATGTTCTTTCATTTGGGCCATGTTTCTTTGTCCCCTTGTTTTGGCAGACTCCCTGTGTTTGTTTTATGTATTAGGCAGAGCTGCTATAACTCTGTGTCTTGGTAGCATGGCCTAATGTAATCGATGTCCTGTCAGGTCCAGTGGCACAGCCACCTCTGTCACCCAAGCTGGGTATTTGAGGTGCACCCTTTATGTGGGCTGAATATACCCTTCTCTTGTAGTTGAGCCTTGGTTGCTCTTGGCAGATCTATGGGAAGGATTTCCCCAGGGCAGTCAGCTGCAAAGATTGGCTGTGACCACTTACCACAAACCTCCACCCTCCATGGAGGATCAGTTGTGTAGGGGCAGGGTGGTGGTTCTCCAAAGTGGTCTCTAGCTGTCCACTGGGTGCACTGGCCCCGGGGGTTTCCCAGGTAGTGCAGGCCAAGGTCAGCCCCCACCTGTGTTTTGCCTGGGGCGACCCTGCCTTAGTTATAAAAGCAATCTAAGAAGGCAGCTACTTGTGCTGGGTTTGGAGATTCCCAGGCAAAGCCAAGCTGTGAAACTATTCTGGCTGCTGCTAGTGCCCAGCCTGTGGCTCACTAAGGCCAGCTGTTGCTTCTTTGATAGGATTTAGGAAGTTGTGAAACAAGAGCCAAGACAAGCCATTTATATGGAAAAGCAGCTTGGGGAGGCCCTAATTTGGGTGGGGTATAGCCTCTGAGGATCTTCAAGGTGGGTCAAACAGTGTTAGCCAGGTAGATGGAGCCTCGCATATGGTACCAGCCTGTCAACTCCATGGCTCTGCAGGGGGAGGACTCAGAAAAAGGACAATGGTCTCTGTTTGCCTCTATGGCAGACACTTCAATCTCTCCCAGTATGTTACTGATGTCTTTTAAGCTGCCTCCCCAGTGCTAGAACTCAGAGGGAGTGAGTCTGAGTAGATGAGCCTGTGTGAGTTCCTTAAGAGGAACTGATTGGGGCACCAGAAATTTCTCCGACCAATTCAATTTCTTCCTCCCTAGTTTTTGCAGCCAGAATGTAACAGGGTGCAGCCAAGAGGGGGGGACCAAAAGGGAGTTGGAATGGGGCCCAGAACTTAGGGTGTCCAGGAAATATTAAAAAGACATATAAGATGTCCTCACCCCTTCCCCCTCAGGTGTGAGTTGGGGGAAGGGACAAATGGAGCAGGGCCATTGAGTTGTTTTGCATAGCAACAGTTTTGCAGATAACCTCCAGAATGGTCATTTAACATATCTATAACCTTTAATTGGTCTCATAGATATGTTAAACAGCTGTGGCCATGCTCTGAGCCAGGGGGATGGAAAGGACTTCCCCCAGGATGTGACTGGGGGAGGAACCCCAAGTTACAGTGCCTGCGTGGGAGCTTGGAGAATATTAGCTTCAGAAAATGGGGACACACCTGCGCAGACTCATGATGGCATCCCAATAACCTTGGAAATATACGGGAATGCTGGCAGGTGTAACCGATTGTAGGAGGAGTCGGAAATAGGGCTGCAAAGGAGGATTGGCACAGGGATTTAAACCCAGGGGTGGCAGCCACTGGGGAGAGATCCATGTGGTTTCACCAGAGTGCAGGACCCACAGCTCTATGAGAGAAAATCACCATGTGGCTTTAGCAGAGAATTGCCACTCGGTTTTGCCCAAGTGGAGACCCTTTCGCAGCTTTGCCAGAGGGAGAGATTCCATGTGGTTTCACCAGAGTGCAGACCCCTGCAGGTTTGGTGAAGAGGGAGAGCCACGAGGCTTTGCCAGAGTGGGGACCCCTTCCCCACAGCTTTGGTAGAAGAAGGACCATGCAGCTTTGGGGTGCTCCCTTTGGCTGCATGGCCTGGGAACAAGAGAGACTTTGCCTAGAAGAGGGATGGAAAGGACTCTTGCCAGTAGGCCATGAGAAGGTGCCACATGGCTTTGGATTAATTAGAGATCCTGCCTGGATGATGACACAGCTGACGGTGTCAAGAGCCTGGATCCCGGGCGTGTGCTTCTCTTCCTTGCAATTACGGTACCCTGACTTAGGGCAGAGGGAGATAGGGAGCACTGTGGGCATCTGTGAGTATCCTAAAGGACTTTGATATTTTAATGGAGATGTTAGGTCACTACTTTAACTCTGTATAACCTTAAATAAACATTTCCTTTCCTTTTCACAAATCTCTGGCTTTGAGAGACATCTTTCCATAAGGCGGCGGACAATAACGGACCTTCTGTTGCTCTGTAACAAGAAGGTGTGGGGACTTAACTTCCTGGAACTGGAAACTTGAGCTGGGGCTCTGGTGTGGGGCTGGGACTCCTTGCTCCCAAGATATCCCTCCAAAATTTTTATCCACCACACGTGGGTGAGAGACCAGCCTGATCTGAATCTGCACTCCTCCTACCACTCTTGAGGGATGTGGTTTCTTTAATTCTGTAGTTGTCAGACTCAGAATTAAACTTGATTTCTGATGGTTCTGAGTGATGGTTGTTCTATATTTTAGTTGTAATTTTGATATGGTTGTGTGAAGAAGTGAGCCATGTCTGCCTATGCCGCCATCTAGAACTAAGTATCTTTCCCTTACCTTCTCAACTAATTTCAACCCGTCCTTTTCAGTGTCTTTAGGGTCCCTCAGTATGATTTACTATTTAGTAAATCACTTGTTTCCCAGTCCCCCAGCTACTCATTCTCAGTCTTGCACTAATTTTGGGCATATCATCTATCAATAAACAGGTAGACAACAACAACAACAACAACAATGATGTAATGGTATATAATATAATAGTATATAATATAATATAGTAATATAAATTGTACTCTTAACTCTAATCTTACTATGTCCACTCCAAACTCAAATCTAACCTGTTTAGTAAAATAATTATTATTTTAAAATGTTTACATCATCATAATCCTTTTCCACTTAAATTTTCCAAGGCTTCAGGTGAAAAGCAATATCATCTTATCATGGTATAAAAGGCATATCATATCTATCATCTACTTATATTCTGCCACCGCCCCATGTTCCCCAAGAATACTATTAGTTATTTAGGATGATTTTACAATACTTCTACCTTCCCCAGCTCTTATCTCATTTCTTTTGTCTATAAATCCTGGAATTTTCTGAACAAATTTTGTGCACATTTATTTGACTATTTAGACAGTGATGTAGTTTATGAAATTATTTAATTTTTACTTTGCATATTTTCTGCAGCATTTTCCTATATTTACATTTCTTTTCCAATAGTGATCTCAAAACATGTTTTTGAGTGGATAATTTTCTGAGCTCTCACATTTCTAACACAAATTCTGCTGAGTATATAATTTAGGTTCAAGGTTATCTCCCATCAGTCATTTTAAAATCATTACTCAGAAAAATTTTTTAAACATCTGATGTTGCTACTGAGAATTCTGATGCAGTCTGAATCTTATTGTTTTGTAGGTAATCTTCTTCTGGAATCTTTTATTTAATTTTAAGTTTGTAAGTATACCTTATTTTTTCCTTATTTAAAATCCTTTGCATTGTATGGATCATTTTATCCCATAGGATTCTATCCCTTAGTTTCTTTTTTTTTAAAGATTTTCTTTTCTTTTTTTTTTTTTTTTTTTTTTTTTTTTTTTTTTTTAAATTTTTTTTTTTTTTTTTTTTTTTTTTTTTTCATTTATTCATTCAGAGAGAGTGGAAGGGAGGAAGAGAGAGAGGATGAGAAATATCAATGTGTGGTTGCCTCTCACATGGGGACCTGGTCTGCAACCCAGGAATGTGCCCTGACTGGAAATCGAACTAGTGACCCTTTGGTTCGAAGCCCGAGTTCAATCAACTGAGCTACACTAGCCAGGGTATCCCTTAGTTTTCTAATCTTGTAATTATTTGTCATTTAGTATCATTTTATTAAATATATCTTAGGTATACAGGGGGACCCAACAATGGAATTTATTTATAAAAACTTATGTATTTATTCTTACATGTTTAAACTCCAGCACCTTCAAAGTACTCTCCATTTGATGCAGTACACTTATCAAGATGTTTTTTCCACTGCTCAGGACAGTTTTTGAACTCATTGAATTTGATAACTTTTAGTGCTTCTGACATTTTTTGTTTCACCTCTTCCACATTGACAAAATGTTTCCCTTTGAGGATGTTTTTCATCTCGGGGAAAAAAACAAACAAAAAAGTTGCTCGGGGTGTGATTGGGTGAATATGAGGGGTGGGGCATGGGGGTCATGCTGTTTCTGGTCAGAAACTGCTGAACATTCAGCCTAGTGTGGGCAGGTGCATCACCCTGGGCTGGGTGGATTGTACATCACCCATCACAAAATGGACAAACACACTGACAGACTCTTAAAAAACTCACTAAAGCTGAATGCAGCCTCTCACAACAATGGCAATTGACACACTGACACAGATGAGTTCCTAGAACACTCATCAAGGGGCCTGTACTGCAAGGGGCCCACCCTCCAGAAGATAATCCTGGGTTTTTTGGGGGGTCCCCATTCATATATGTAGTCATACATGTATATCTGTATTTATTTATTTTGTTCTTCTTCAGGAACTCCCTATATGTATAGTGGCCTCTATTTCTTTCTACTTCTTTTATATATAACTCTTTAGCTTTATGTTTATGTCATCTACCTTTTCATCTTTTTTTGTTGCCTTTTTGGAGAGTTTTTCACATTGATTGATCATCCTGTTCTCTAATATTTCTCCTATTATATCTTTTTGTTCCTTTTCAAACATTTTAGTATGCATAACTCATATTTTACTTCATATTTGTATGAATTATTGTTTCCATTTTGATTTTTAATATGCTCTATTGTCATTTTAAGAATATTTATTGTAGAAAATATATTTATCAATGTATTCCAATAATGTTGCTTCTTGCTCTACATATTATTCAGATAGTTTCCTTAATGTGCTTCAGTTCTTTAGCCTGTGATCTTGTGTCTTGGGATAAAATTCTTTCTGCCTGGTAAAGGCCATTGGGGAGAGATTGTTAGGAATCTTGTGGTGATAAACAGATATTCTCTGCTTGCATGGAGCTTATAGCTTTAAAATAACTTTAAATTGAGGTATGAAAGATATACAAAAAACAATGCATATTTAATGTATAGGATTGATGAGTTTGGAGATAAATATACATCCGGTGGTGCTGGGCAGCAAAGTGAGCAGTCCCACATTCATGGGTGGTAGATAAAAAACAGGAGGGACAACTGGGGAGTGAGGAATACCAGGCACAGGCCAGACCGCACAGGCCAGGATTCCAGCACCAGGAATATAAAGCCTCATAACTTCTGGCTGTAAAACTCAGTGTGGGTTGGAGTGGCAGAATAAACTGCTGTTCTCTCAGGAGAGTCCATTTAAAGGGCCCACAGGGTCCTAGAACACACACAAATCCACTCCCTTGGGGAATCAGCACCAGGGCAACAGCTAGAAGGGCACCAGTCACTTACAGGAAGTGGAGTAAGTGACTGGAAAAGAGGTGAGAAGCGAGCAAGTGGCATTGTTCCCTCTCTGACCCCTCCTCCACATACAGCACCACAAAGTGGTGAAGCAGGATGCCCCACGCTAGTGAATTCCTAAGGCACCACCCCTTACAACATAACACTTGCACCAACTGGGGAGTCAAAGCAGCTCTACTTAATACACAGAAACACAGGAAGGCTGCCGAATAGAGGAGAAAGAGAAATATGGACCAAATGAAAGAACAGATCAAAGCTCCAGAAAAGGAACTGAGTATCAAGGAGATTGCCAGTGTATCAGATGCAGAGTTCAAAACACTGGTGATCAGGATGCTCACAGAAGTGATTGAGTTTGGATGCAAAATAGAGGAAGAAGTGAAGGCTATGCAAAGTGAAATAAAACAAAATATACAGGAAACTAAAAATGAAGGGAAGGAGAGCGTGATTCAAATAAATGATTTGGAATAAAACGAAAAAATACATATTGGCCTGAAACAGAAAGAAGAAACAAAAATTCAAAAAAATGAGGAGAGGCTTAGGACCTCTGGGACAACTTCAAATGTCCCAATGTTTGCGTCATAGGGGTGCCAGAAGGAGAAGAGAAAGAGCAAGAAATTAGAAATCTATTTGAAAAAATAAGGAAAGAACACTTCCCCAATTTGGTGAAGGAAATAGTCATCCCAGTCCAGGAAGCTCAGAGAATCCCAAACAAATTGGACCCAAATAGGGCCACACAAAGACACATCATAATTAAAATGCCAAAAGTTAAAGATAGAGAATCTTATAAGCAGCAAGAGAAGAGAGTTACTTACAAAGAAGTTCCCATCAGACTGTCAACTGATTTCTCAAAAGAAACCTTGCAGGCAAGAAGGGACTGGAAAGAAGTATTCAAAGTGATGAAAAGCAAGGCCCTATGACCTGGATTACTCTATCCAGCAAAGCTATCATTTAAAATGAAAGAGCAGATAAAGTGTTTCCCAGACAAAATAAAGCTAAAGGAGTCCATCATCACTAAGCTCTTATTATATGAAATATTAAAGAGACTTATCTAAGAAAAAGATAAAAACTGAACATTAAAATGACAACAAACTCATAATGATCAACAACTAAATTAAAAAAACAAACTAAGCAAACAAGTAGAACAGGAACAGAATCATAGAAATAGAGATCACATGGAAGGTTATCAGCAGGGAGGTGTAAGGGGGAGAATGGAGGGAAAGGTACAAGGAATAAGAATCATAATTGGTAGGTACAAAATAGATGGGGGGAGGTTAAGAATAGTATAGGAAATGGAGAAGCCAAAGAACTTATATTTACAACCAATGGACATGACCTAAGGGGGAATTGCTGGAGGGAAGGGGGATACTGAGCAGAGGGGATAAAGGGGAAAAATTGGATAACTGTAATAACATAATAAATGAAATATAAATAACTAAAAGTGGATTTCAGAGACACATATTTCAAGTAACAATAACTAAAATCAATGATAGCTAATGTTAGGTTAATATTTAGACTATTTTGGTTAATGTTTTTCCAAATTAAATAATTATATTTTGGGGGGATTTTCAGTCTCTGTCAGTGGGAAAAGCTTTTTTTTTTATTTCAATATTACAATATATTCTTTCTGCACAAAATTCTTATTAGGACAAATTTAGTTTATTTATTCTTTACCCTGTATAAAACTGGGGTTTTGCATGAACCTGTTAGCTTGTCACAAGACATTATTTTGACTCTCTATGGAGATTTCTTGTGAAATGGTTTACCATTTCGAGTCAAGCAAGGTTTAAAATGCAATAGTAAATTTAGCGAGTTTGAATTTTCTGTAGGAAACATGTTCCTCTGCTGCTCCAGTTACAGTTAGAATTTTACTGAGAGGGGTTCTGAGTGTCCCTATGGGATAAAGCTGTGAGAGTAACAGCACCATTATTGTATAAAGGCTGTGTGGATTTTTCTCCCTTGAGAAGGTTTTGATTGTACGTGTGCTGCAGAAGCATGCCTACAGGAAAAAAAAAGACATCTGTCTTTTTAACAGGGAAGGCTAGAATAGTGAAATATATACATCCTTGCCGCACACAAACACACACACACACATGCACACACACACCAGATGTAGTGGGTAAATTTGTTTGGCGCAGCTGCTGGGATATGGGCATCCAAGGGCTCATATCTGAGTCCCTCCTGAAATGAGAGCAGCCTGAATTGAAGGTCAGACTCCTTCCCTGAGGGTAACTCCTAAACAATGTTGATGCTGGGATCCAAAGTTCCCACTGCCTTCCTTCTTCATCACATCTCTGTGTAGTACCCTTTGGTTTCAAAGTTCTTTTTTTGGGGGGGTGGGGGTGCAGTGAGTGTTACCTGAGTCTTCTGTTTAATGCCTCGATAGTTTACTTCCTCCACCTGCTCCATTCTGTTTCCTTTCTCATTTACAGACAGTAGTTCTAAAAGCACATCCCCCCAAAATTCCTGTATTCAGATCTCCTTCTCATCAGTTTATTTTTTGGAAGATTTTGGCCGGCAACACACTGAGTGGCACTACTCACTAGAACTCAGAGCTCTGTGCCAAGTTCGAGTACTACTAATTCTTCCTGGGTGAACTGGGATTAGAAAAAGTTCCTAAGAGGCGATTGTTAGTAGTATGATAAAAGAAGGTTATTAGAAGGGTGGAAGGAGGCACAATGAAAGAACAGAAGTTAAGTTACTACTGTTCATTCTTTGAACTACTGTTCAAAGATGACAGTTGAGATTACTTCAATTAAGTTTTTCTTTGGGCCTCTCCCATTTGGGGGGAGGTGGAACAAGTGCCTTGGCTGTTCACGAAGGGATTCATGAACTAGATCAAAAGGTCCTTTGGTGTTCCAATGTCCCTTGGCTTGGAATTACTTGACTGGACCTCATGCTATATCCCAAGGGAAAGCAGAGTTAAAACAGGCTATTATGACAAGAGATTCTTTCTTAGTCACTGAATCTCATAATTTTTAACAGGTTCCCTAACATCTTTTCTATGAACCCCATACAACTCAATATTTTCTACAATGAGGTAGAAAATGAACAGTGATCACTGAAATTAATATTTAGGTTGATCAGCGAAGCAGAAAAAAGGGAGGGACAATTCAGAACTGTAAAAAAACAAACATTTATTTGAAACCTAAATGCATTTTTGCTAGAGTTTGGGCTAGAGTCATGTGGAGACTTGGTCATTGGAGGGTCTTTGGAGTATGTTATGTACAGGAGTGGTGTGATCAATTTTTGTTTTAGACTGCAGTTCTTCATGAGGTGAAGATTTCTTATGCAGAGAAACTTAGAAAGGGAGATTAGCTGGCTGTCCATTTCATTTCCATGACCTATCTCAAAATGATCAGGTTACCCTTCTACTTATCACAGGGGTGGGGGTGGACAACAAACATCTCTACCATCAGCGGTTTTATGTACGCCTTTTTGTAGTAGACTCACATCGCTTTCGCCTTTCTGGTTTTCCTGTTACTGATAAAAGTACCTTAATACTTTTGATTGAGTATCCACTACTTCTTCACTCTCAATTCACGTATTACAGGGAGGGCTGGCAGGTCTGGTCAATTAGAGTCACAGTAATTGATTCAAGGACGATCAGTCTCAGGAATGTTGTGTCGCACCATCAGGAAAGAAACATGATCTTCTCCTCTGAGATTAATAAATCATAAAAGGTAATTTTTGATCTACTGCTGGTCATCTGTAACACTTTCGAGGGGAAAACCTTCTCAGATTAAAGTCACTGTAGAAAAAATCAGAGCAAAGAGATGGGGAGAGATCATTCTTGAAGGCATAATTTTACAACCTCAATAAAGCCAAGTCTGAAGTCCACCAGGTTCTGGGGTTTGTAATATATGAAAATCCCCATTTGTAAATAAACCAAATTGAGCTGTTTCAATTTCTTGGACTCAAAAGAGTTATGACTCATAAACTTAACTTTCCTACCAAAGCTCCCAAATGGCCTTATGTCTGTCGACTCTAGACTAGGAACATGCTTGGCTTCTCATCTCTAGATTATTTGTTTTTCTTATTTGAATTTAATAACAGTGTTTTGGGTTGATTATGTCATCAGTTTCTAAAACTAATTAGTAGGAAGTGCTACTGCCACCATAAAGTTTTAGTCATTTGGGGAAAGTTTGAATTGGCTTGTAAAACCCCATTTCCCTTTCTAAACCTTATTCTTATGTGAAGATACAAAATTAGAAGAAACAGCAAGTGAGGTCATTAACTAATGAAAGCATTAAGAATAAAATGTGATTTGAAAACTCTTTAAGAAGTCATTGGATATTTGAAATAACAGATAATACAGAGTTTGTAATGGCTTTGACATTTTTTGGTACCCAGGTGAATAACAGCAACATTAGCAGAACGTTTTAGGGTAAGATAATACCGTTCTAGGTATGTGTCTTTTCATCTCAATTGCCTAAAATGTAGTTTAATCTACTTCTTCATGGATTATAATAATCTCATTATAGGTCTTCTCACATCTACTCTTATTCCCTCTATCTAAAAGTCAGCAAGCACTTTCACATTTCAATCCTGAACTCTCTTTCACTTAAAACACTTTAAAGACTAGAACTATTTTCAGGAGAAGAAAAAAGTCTGAACATGGAATTTTTTACCTGGGGGAACATTGTCCCCAAGGGACTGCAGAGTTCACAATCACCAAAGAAATATTAAGATCAATTAAGGAGATTCTATAAATAGCAACTAACAGCACCATCTGCTGCCTCCCTACCTGTCAGCCTCAGGGAGCCGCGCACACTGCGCCCTCCTCTAGGGCGGTGCACTGGGGTTCCCAGTCCCCACAAACACAGCTCCCTCCACTCCTGGGCGTTTGGTCACACCCCTCATCACTTGCCCCCCACTGCCCATTTTTCATAATAACTTTACTTAGTTCTCTGGCATTTCTTGCTAGAGTAAATCCCTCTATTAAATCTAATTTGTAATTTTTACCAGATCTGCAGTTTTGTGACCATTTATGTGATTATTTGGTTACTAAATATCCTTCTCACTGGACTGTGTGCTTCATGAGGGTATAGACTGTATAAATTTTAGTTTACTTTATATTCAGTGTTTTGTAAGTCCTAGCTCATTATAAACTCCTCAGATACATTAATTTCTTGAAGGACTGAGGATTTTTTAAGAGCATATATATTTTTGTTAAAAGCTATTTATTCTTCTTTTGCTTACTTTTGCATGTTTGAGTCCATAAGGAACAACATTTTCAAGAAATATTCTCTCCCTCCTGTGGCTCTGCCTCAGTTTTGTTTTTCTACATCACTGAGATGAAACCTCTACCTTTCTCCTTTGACAATAAATGCTTGTGCCAAATATTAGTCAGTAAGGTTTTGAATCCTGAATATATTATGTAATGTTTCTGTGTAGTTCCATGGATGGCATTGCTCTCAATTTAGGCAGGATTACTGATAACATTACTTTGATAGAGGATGTTAATTTTCTCACTGCAATTTTTTTTACTCTGGAAATATCAGAAAACTCAGTATTCATAGTTTTCTTAATCTCTTGCCATTTGAAATGACAGTTTATGTGAAGAAATGGTGGCACAAGGGAATGTCATTTATTTCCACAAGGTTTATGTAATGGACAGAGTGCAGACAGCAGATAAAGCTGAATATTTGTGCCTGGGATAGAGAATATTTTAATTGCAAATTCACCAGTAGAAGAATTTTTGTCACTACCTTCCAGGAGAATAAATAGATGATCTCCCTTTTACTTCTGCCTGCATACTTATGAATTTTATCAGAGCATCAGGCTATAGACAACGTAACTGTGCTCTTTTTAACTATTTCTATGCTTTCCATCACTGGTAGTATTTGGCCTAACTGATTAGTTACAATATATCTGCTCTGGGGAGATCTCTGTAGAATTTTTAGGAATCTACTGATGATACCTTTGCCAAATCAGGATGCCCTGTTTGCATCACTGGAAAGTGATTTGCACAGAGAAAATAAACAAGTAGTGCATGAGATTAAAAAACAACATTATTCACCGTGTGGGTTTAGAAATGTTAATGTGAGGTTTTTAATTTTCCAGATTACAGTGCTTATGATGTTGCCAGTACTCTGGTATACAATGTTAGCTTGTCAAATCCCCACAGAGTTATCGGGCATCCTGATAGCCCCTTTGAGGAGGAAACTGAGGCACAGGAAGGATAACTTGCCTGAGGTCCTACAGGTAGTGAGTGCTGGTTCAGGGCTGGAACTCAGAAATCTGGTGTCAGGATCTGTGCCCTTTGCCGCCATCTGGTGTTGCCGCTCTGTTTATTATAGACTCATTTGTTTTCTTTTGGACTAGTTTCTAAGATTCACCTTGGCTTCAATTCAGATGAAAACAAAGATCTTAGTAAAAGCACAACTCAGTTAATGTTCATTATGTCTGCCTTTATTCATTTTGAAAAACTACCCTAATATGTACTGCTTGCTTCTCATCCCTTTATTAGTGAATGGAGAAGAAGTATTTTCCAATAGATTGGCAACTTCACCTCCCTTCCTACACACTCATCTTCCAATATGATGTTGACACTGTCGCAATGAGAGGTGGGGCTGATGTTGTCCCCCTTTGGATCTGGGTGGACCTGTGGCTACAGTGTCCAGGAAAAGGTCATTTGTGGTGGTATAGCTTCTGCCTGGTCCTCCTAAGGTGCTTGCTCTTGGAACCTAGTTACCATACTGTGCTGATGAAGCACAGAATGCATGAAGGCACATGCTATTTTCCTGGTATTCAGCCTCAGCGAAGATCCTGGCTAGTAGTAGCCACCAGGCATGTATGTGAAGGCTAGTCTAGATGATTCTGGCCCCCAATTGTTGAGTCTTCCCACCTGAGACCTGTGACTGCAGATCAGAGAAGCTATCCCTTCTGTGCTAACTAGAACAATAAGGTAGGGCTAATAGCTCTGGTCTACTTAAGGCATCTAATTAATGAAGTTTTAAATTAGTACTGTAATTAGAACTATTCATTACAGTTAAGTTCTAGGAGAACTTTAAACTAACTTCAGATCAAAGGCATCTACTTTTTAAAAAAGTCCAAGTGGGGATTTAAATTTGAATTTTAGTGATGGGTTTTTCATTTCTGCTGTTGATTACTTGGTGATTTTTGTATCACTTCTTAATATTCTGTACCTCATTTTCTTTCTCTTTCAAATTCTTAACTGCTAACATCAGGATGGTTTAATAATTATTATTTACAAACTTTTACAGGAAATGCATGTGTGATATGTGAGTATGTTTGAGTGCTGAAATTTAACTATATGGTCTGATATGCCCACCAAATTTTAGTATGTAGTAGATTCAAAGTCACTGGCATCTAAGACTAAAACTAATTTTATTTCTAATATTATCATTGGAAACTGCACTTCAGTAAGGGACCTTTTTTCCA
This sequence comes from Anoura caudifer, assembly GCA_004027475.1. Taxonomy (NCBI): domain Eukaryota; kingdom Metazoa; phylum Chordata; class Mammalia; order Chiroptera; family Phyllostomidae; genus Anoura; species Anoura caudifer. The sequence goes on along the minus strand of PVKU01007735.1, from coordinate 61,685 downwards.
GGAATGGGTAGTACTCAATAGACAGTATTTTGGGGAGTGGATGTTGAGAGAGAAATAGCAAAGAAAATTATCTGAGTGTTTTCAACTGAAATAAAAATCATGAGATTAGGGGTGTGTGTGTGTTGAGACCTATCTAGGCAGAGTATCTGAATTTGAGATTCTTCATGACGTAAAGTATTGGGATAATTCAAAGTTATGGGACTTCAGTTTTTGTGCAATTTGTAAGGTTTCATGTCAATATCTTAAGTCATTGATTAGACACACAAGAATATTCTGTTTTGTTATATACAATATTAATATTCCTCAAGGACTGAGGTTTTTCAGCATTGACAATTTTATGTGATATAGTCATATGCCTTAATATCTTAAATATATAACTCTTGACATTAAAAAGAAAACAATCACAAATATATGTAAATGGCTATAATACTATTTTTTCAGCTCATCACTACAAAATGGCAGACATTGTGTGTTCTAAAACAAAAGCCAGTAAGGGACAGGAAAGTAAAAAGTGAGAGATATGTTATCAAATATATAAGAAAAAAACTTCATCAGTTCATGTGCTCAGTATGTCCCAAAATAAGTGGGCATATTAATTAAAAAATACAATATAAAACAAGAAATAATAATTTTAAGTGAAGCAGAAAATACTCTGTTTTCAGCACCTCAGTTTTTTAAGGGTATTAAACACTTTCTTTGAATCAATGATTTAAATAAGCTTTGAGGACTCAAAGATATCCTTAACCTCAAAAAATTTACATTCTAGAGAGGGTCCCATTTGACACAGGCACATAATAACAATGCATTGTGTAAGCGCACAGGTATTTGAGTACAGTGGTGAGCACAAGAGTCAATGAGGACAAAGGTTCTCTGTACACGAATCTCCCAATTTCTGAGGAAAAGGATCTCTCATAAAAGTTTTCAAGTCTGAGTTAGAAGTGAATGAAACAACGAACCTTCCAGAAAGAACAGACAGCCTCGTGAAATATAGTCCAGACAGAGTCATTTACGGAGGAATAAGAAACAATTTCATATGACTGCAGCGTAAAATATGAACCAGGTTCTGCTGAGTGATGAAACATGAGCTGTGTCAGACCGTTTCTTGTACATCATAAGGAGCTGTGTCTTTTCTTGTGGTATGGGGAATTAATAGGTATCGAAGAATTTGTAAGAACAAAAAGTGGTAAGGTCAGACAGTTGTTCCAGATAGCAGCTTTGTAAAAAAAAAAAAAAAAAAAGGAAAGAAAAGAGAAGAAAAGAAAGAGAAGGAAGGAAGGAAGGAAGGAAGGAAGGAAGGAAGGAAGGAAGGAAGGAAGGAAGGAAGGAAGGAAGGAAGGAAACGAACTGGTTATAAGTGGGGAGAGTGTCTTTCAGTAATGGGAGGTGAAGACTGAGGGTCTCACTAGAGCAAGGTGGCCGGAGGAAAGCACTGATTCAAGAAATAGCAATTTGGTACAGTTATTAGTGTTTGATTGGACCGAGTGGATGGGAAATGAAAAGAAGTGAAGAATAGCTTCCTGTTGTAAATCCTAAAGTACAGGAATAAAGTGGAGCAGGCCTCACTGCATGATGCGGCAGAGCCATTTCAGACAAGGTCCCCTGTGCCATGCGAGGCTCAGGTGCGCGTTAACTGACGCTGTCAGCCACTGAGGCGGGGAACACAGGCAGCGGACCGGCTCCAGCAGGAGTCTTGTTAGTGATGATAAATCATTCGTTACAAGGTTTGCTTTTTTAAGCTTTTGACTGAGGTTCTTATATAACGATAGTGTCCAGAATCAGATACGCACCAAAATTAAAGGAAGAAACCAGAACCGGGTATTACATGCAATATATACAATTGTTGGAGTTATCAACATGAAAATCTTAGTAAAAGCCATCAGACAATTCACATAAAGTGAATACAAAGAGAAAAGAAATGGGAACTCCAAATAGTTGAAGTTATTGGTGTACTGGTAAATGTTTAACAGACTTTCTAAAAAAAAGCATATCTTTAAGTATATAAATTTACTATAAATTTTACTGATATAAAAGATGTAAAACAAAGTTTTCAAATAATAGCAGTAAATACACAATATTCATGATTTAACATTACTTATAGTTGATCAATTCCCATAGAATGCTTTTGTTAATTTTTGCTGAACCCTGTACCCACAGCTAATCTCTGACTGTTGTCTGTATCAGGGGCTCTTACACTGATGGTAACTGCAGAAGGGGTTTATCTCAGTTTTCAGCCCCCAGGTGGTCAAGTTGGGTGACTGGAATTCTACATCACAGCTATTTCTCAAATCCACAAGTTAAGTTACATTGTGTGGCTCACAGCCCCACCTTTAATTGTATTATTACTATGTGGCTGTAGTAACAAAAGCTCCCAGGCAAAGCCCCTAATAGGCATGGCTTTCCAAAGGCTTACATATTACCTCTAATAACCCAAAGGCAAAGACCAGATACTTCCCTTGACCTGATATAAATTGCTCTCAGCACAGCATTGGTTAAGGTAAAAACAGAGAAGAAAAAGACCCAAGATAGGATCAGAGATACCAAACAATACAACTGGAGAATATATTTACAGGCAAGAAATGAAGGGGAAATGAGATTTTTAAGGGGAACAAAATAATTAATATGTAAGTCCAGGAAAATAAGGACTCAAACTGTCTTTCCTCTTGACAAGTAATACATTTTGCTGATCAAAGAACAACAAGCTTAAACAAGATAGGAAAAAACTGGATACAAAGGTTTTTTTTTTTTTTTTTTTTTTTTTTGTCTAGTTTTAAATGCAAAAATCTCAGTAATCTCATTAGGAACTGTTTGGGAAAAAAGTATTCTTGGTTACTTACAAGGAAATTGAATGCAACTTTGACATATGAAATAAACACATTGTAACCATGATTTTGGTACTTGGCCATTGTACCTTATAAAGACCACATAGAAACAACTGAAGATAGTAAAATTTAACTTCTTATGCAAAGACATATTAAGAGATAAACTATATAATTTGAGGAACCAAGCCAATGCCCATATTTGTGTCCTCTAAGGTGAATAGTTATAGCAGATATTTATTCTTCTAGTATGATTTTCTCTTCAAAGCAAATTCTTGTAAGGGGAATAAACCAACCTTTATGATGTCCACCCACAGAAGTAGAAATGGAAATAAATCGAGGTGCTGAGGGAAGGAAGATAGTGTCCCAGAAGTAAACAAGAGAAAGGGACACCAAAACCACATACCAAACCACATTTTTGAAAGTTCTGAGAAAGAGTGATGAGTCTTCATCTTTATACTTTTTGTATAGATGGTATTATTATTTTCATCACACATAAACTGTATGTTATCACACATAAGCGTCTATAGTTCTCCATTGATTTTTAGGAAAACCTATTAAGTTGTAGGTCATCTCCTTCATGTTTTGATCTTTCTTGCACTTTAGATAATATTTTTGACCAAAATGAGTTGTTAAATTTGTTGGCAATTAAAAATATCATTTGTATTATTTATTTACCCTAATATAACTTACAGAGTCACACAGAATAGGGCTAAGAAGAAATTAAGCTTGGATTGGTGAATTCCTTAATTTGGGGTCTTTAATATTTCACTTCACACTGAAGATGTTAAGATTTGTAGTTCATTGCTCAGTATAATAATGTTCATGAAAGTATTTTGACAGATACATGGTAGGTATGTGTAGACATTAATATAGAATAATATTTGGCTTTTCTTCCATATGGTAGTTCATGACAGTTTCTCTGGCAGTTACTCTTCCTTCTCGGGGACATGACACCCGAGACACAGCTTTCCTTCACATAACTATCAGAAATGTCTGCATGTCTCCAGACATAAAATAAGCTAAAACCACACATGACAGGATTTGTACATTTGAATAAATCCCGAGGTTGTCTTTGTGACAACTTTGCAAACCATCTCTACCATAAATTGATACATAAGAGGTCAGTACTGAATTTAAGCACCCTTGAAAATAAGGACTCTGCTGTACACACTTTTATAGTTCAGCATTGTTTGACATATATTCAAACATTTTGTTGCCAATTAATATTTGATTTTCTAAAATGCTATAATATTTTATAATTAGGATTTGAGGTAACAATATATTTGCTCTGTTTCGAAATTGCATCATGAGATATGGCATAATGATGCATGAGACCTCAGTCCCAGCTGGGCCACTTAGGAGGCTGATACCCTGACCCACTCACGCAAGACTGGCTGGGCCACTGTTTCTTCATCTTTAAAGTAGGGATGATGCCTATTTCATGAAACTCTAAGGATTTCATAAGAAGCTGTACATAAAATGCTTAGCACAACTCTTGATGAAGATAGCTCTCAATAAATATTAATTTTCTCCTTCCCCAGAAGTTGAATTATATACACACATTATGGCAAGTAATTAATAGCTGGTGCTGCTAACATCTTAAAACATTAGGTACAAGATTATCGTATATTCTCTAAATGCCAGAGAATAAAAACAAGATCTTTAAGGCAAATGTGCTTGAATAACTTGTGATAGTGATTTTACTATTAAAAATAAATTATAATAGTGATTTCCCTATAAAATTGGAAGCCTTTTCATAAGAATTCTTTTATCTTTAATTTCATAAATCATAGTACATAATGTGCTCTCAACTTGAAAATAAAGACGTTCTTTGGTAGATGTTGAACTTCATAATACTACTTGCAACAGTAGAAAGAATGCTACTTTAAGTAAATCTGACTGCAGTTTTTTTTTTTTTTTTTTTTTAGTGGGACTAACTACTTTTGTCTCCATAAAAGAGAACTGTGAAAACTGTGTTATGAAACCTCTCTGGCATTTGGTTCTTGAGGAAGTTTCTCACCTCAGCTGATTTCTGAGGCTGTCAATAGTGTTTTACTGTCTGTACCTTGCATGCTTCTAAATGAATGAATAGTCCCCATACTGCTTGTGTTCATGACATTCTTTCCAGTCACCAGATCCCATAGGTGTCACTGGTTCCTGAAGCTCTGTTCCCGTGAGAGGAAAATGTGCCGCTGCAGTGCACACCCTAAAAGAATGCTTCACAGTGGGTGGGCCTTTGATGGACTGCTTGGAGTAATGGCTATGGAGAGGAGTTTTAAATGGTGATTTGAGAAAACCCACACAACTTGAACATTTTTTAAATTTGATATTATTTCATTTTCCAGTTATTGGAGAATTAAAAAATACTGCTATCTGCCTAAAATATATTAATAAGTGTCTCGTTATTTGGTAGTAATATCTTTTCTATTTTAGATTATCTATATGTCTTTGAACCCTTATCATATATGTGTATATAAAATTGTGACTATTAAAACATACCCTTTCTCACTTAACTATAACAGAGTTATAATATGTATATTACGTGCATGTGTGTGTATAGTCTATCTGTCTGTGCTAAGCATAAGCTCAATGTAATGGAATTCCACTCACCATAATCAATCGAGACATAAATGACTGAATATTCCATCTGCTAGCAGCAGAGTCTAATTCTGAACCCACAACTGTATACTTTTTCATGAGGCAAGAAACCAACTGTCAGTCACTCAACCACATTGTATCACTCCCATCTTAGAATGCCAGTGGTCTGACCTTGTAGAAATAGATACTTATTGTAATATGAGTTTTACTTTCCTGCCTACTGAGCCTCAGCCAACAATACGATCTGGGAGATTGTAAAATCCCTTATCCACAGACCTGGGAGCCCAGTGCCTAGCGCATGATCAGGAGACTCACTTTACAGTGAAAGAAGTACAGGAAGGTGAACTATGACCTGTGACAACGGGGTTCACTGATCCTCTCACAGACCATGCCGTTCAGAAGCAGTCGGCCTTACAGATTGCTGGGATGGCCTACCCAGGGCTCGGCCGAAACACCTGCACAGTGGCAACATACTAGTGTCAGCCCTTTTTTGACAGGTGAAAATTTCTATATGGGAAACTTTTGCTCTGGGATTGCTCATCAGCCTGGCCAAGACTTTCTTAGAACTGTGCTGCAATAAGGTCTTTTCCACCCAGTCATTACTCTCCTCTTGCTACTGTAGACCTGCATTGCAGTCTGAAGGCTCTCCCTGTCTGCTCCTGCTCCCTTTATCTTTATCTTTCTTTCATAATCGGTTCTCCAAAATAAACTCCCTGCACATCAAATCCCATCTTGGCTCTTTCTCCTTTTAGAATTCCAGCTGACACTGAGACCATCAGCCATCCCATGTGCTACTTCTATTCATTTTATTTCTGCATTTACCACAGGATATTAGATGCATTTTTTTTTATTTCTGTACTCCAATTGGACTTCCAGGTCTATGACTGGCAAATGAAAATGGCCCAACACACAATCTAACTTATGCTAGGTAATCAACACATGTTTTCTGAATAGAGTTTTACTAAATGTATATGCTCTTAAATGACATATATATCTCAAATTAGCCTGTATCATATTGTATTATGCTTGTTAGTGAGCTTCTCTGTAATGACCACTACTAAACTGTAATTTAGAGTAGATTATTCTCATTTGTCTTTGTATTTCCAGCACATAATGGCACATAATAGCAGCTAAATACATGCTAAAAATTCTAATTTTGCTTATTTTAAATGTTAATAGTCCATATGAACTGATAGAAGATGTACAGAATAAATTAATGATAAACAGTTATTATTTTATAATGCTTTGATATGTCAAACATGAAAAGCAAGATGCTAGAACTACTAAAGTTATATCTACTGCCATTTTAGAAAGAAATTAATGAGAAGATAAAATCAATCATTGCTAATTGATTGCAAGAAGAATAAAAGTACAATGATGGTTCTTAAATGTGGCCTGTGGTCACTGCGTGCTCTGGAGAGCTGCTTTAGAGAAAGGCAATCAATCGTTCCTTTATTGATTCAACTCATTCATCATATGCATATTGAGAATCCTAAGTGCCAACTGCTGCATTGACATCATAATATATTCTTATCATAGAAAATAATGGTTTATAATAGATGATATCTAAACATGTGTTTTTATTAATGCTTCCTATTATTTTTACTTCTTAATTGTTTATTAATATTTATTGATATATAATTAAAACAATCTCAGAAATGTTAAAGCTATTCCACTTTACATATTAATCTTTATTCTCTTCTCATTCCCTATCAGTTTCTATTTCACAATGAAAAATAAAAATAAACAAAAAAGCAACAACAATAAATAAAAAAACACAAAAGACTATATCTCTTTTATATTTAAAAAAGACAAATTATTCTCTTTGATTCTTTCTGACAAGTTATCACTTCACTGCTCTCCGTACTATTACAATGAAACATTTTACCTTACTGGCCTCAAGTTCTCATATTTCATTACTAATGAACTATGGATTGGGCAGTCATTATTCTACTGGCTATCCCTTCAAAGACCAACAATGGCTATTAATATTGATACCCCAAAGCGTGTTAAAGATTCCTTACCATGAGAATCTGTGTGAAAGAGGGGGATAATGATTGAATGGAGAATATCACAAAATAAAGTAAACATTTTGAGAATAAAATGCATTAGGTTAAATATGTTATTAAATGATTACGTTAGAAAAAGTAACAATGGAAGCTAAGCTCAAATATCAGAAGGTAACCCCATCCAGTTCTTATTAGGCATCCGTTTAAACAAATGAGTAGTAAAAACATCGTTAAAAAGAGCTATCTCTGTAAGCAGGTGTGTTTAGTAACACAGCACAAAAACAGTGGAGGCACTGGTGTCGTCCAAGCACAGACCCCATCACCTAGTGGAAAAGCTTCACAGCTTTGCCTCTCTTGCCTTTGTCATCAACCCAAGTTCAATACCACTCCTTTGAGGGACATAATTCATTATCTTCCTAATCAGCCTTTTTGCTTCCAGATTTTTTGTCATCTAATATATTTTTAACCATGTCATATGAGCAGACTTTCTAAATCGGATTGTTTCTCCTCTCAAAAAGTGGTCAGTGTGTTTTTCTTTCCTCTTGCATGTAAAAATACCCAAATTCCTTAATACAGAATTCAAGGGTTTTGTAATTCAAGGGTTTTGAATTTTTTTCAAGGGTTTTGTAATTCATTTTCAACCTGCATTTCCCTCTTGACTTCAGGTCATATTTCTCAATACTTTATACGCTGAGCTTGCTGTTCTGCCCTAATTCTCATTAATTCCTTCTCACCTTGGCTTAATCTATTTATCTGTCTGAATTACCCTTTTTTTCCTGATTGTTGAGTGATATATCACTTATCCTTCAAATAACAGCTAGAATGGAGCTTTTCAGTGAATATTGTCTATAATGAATACCACCAAGAACTACTGCATTCTAGTAACACAAATACAGGGGAACATTCTCATTGCCCCCAGGGAATGGCTCAATAGGGTAAATAGTACTGTTTGAATCCCTTTTCCTAACTCAGTGCCTGAGATAGAATAAGCAACCAATCAATAATATGTTTTAAATTGTATTGAATGGGAAAGATCTTTGTCTCATGATATTGTCTGTGGTTTTCAACATTTAAGCATAAGATGAATAAATGCATAGCTTTGGTTTTGTGTAACTCAGGCTGAAGGATGGGTTAAGGAAATGGTTAGACCCCTCCCCCTGCCCCCGCCAGACAGGTCAGGTCATTCCTGGAGCAGGCTGAAATACAAATGATGCCTCCAGGGCTGGAGATGGGGTAGGGCAGGGCACAGCAGGGTCACATTAGACTCTGGAAGGTCTTGAACAATTGTATTTTTCTACTTGTATGAAGAAATTGACCCAAACATGCCATGAAGTGCTTGCAGAGGTAGAGAAAATTGGAAATGATCGAAACACAAATACTATGATTTGCATAGACCTGGAAAACAGATCGGCTTTGAGAATCTTGGAGTCAATAAATTCAAACACCTAAGCATGTGCCCTGATTGGGAATCAAACCCATGACCTTTCAGTTTATGGACTAATGCTCCAAACAACTGAGCCACACCAGCCAGGAAAACACCTGTCATTTTAGAGCAGAGAGTAACTTTAGAAAAGAAAGTTTAACCTTGTCATTTTACAGATGTAAAAGTTTTGCTGTCTAGGAAAAAATGTGTTCCCTAGACAGCAAATGTCAGAGCTGGGTCTTGTACTCATGACTCTTGTTCTCCTTCCATTGCATAATTATACCAAATATTAATTACAGTGTAATACAGGAGTTGAAAAACTATGGCCTTTGGGCCAAATCTGGCTTGCTGCCTAACATAGCAAAATTTCTTGGAGCACAGCTATGCTGGTTTATTTGCCTGCCGTGTATGGGTGCTTCCATGAAACAACAGCAGAGACCATATGGCCCTCAGAACCTAAAAGTTTACTATCTGGCACTTTATAGAAAAAAGTTTGCCAACCTCACATTTCCCTTATTCTTCTCCCACTTTATTTTCCTTGTAACTACCCACTCTTCATCTGTATCCATATTCTCCTATTGGACATACACATGGGAAGGAGGAGACAGAGCCCTTTACACTGTAGCAAATACTGCCTGCTGTGCTTGTTATTTACTTTTTATATTTTCCTAATAAAGATTACATTTAATGCCTTTCTAAGGATTCATTAAGAAAACATAATAGACGTTTTCAGTAGGACAATATGTAAATATTGTAGATAGAGAATGTTTCCGGTCTACTGCAGAGTCTGGTTTCAAAGGTTTTGTGAAGGGTCTGCAAGTTGTGCAGACATCTTCAAGATCAGAACATTCTGTATTGATGCATTTTCAGATTACCATTGTGATTACAATTTACAACCACAATGCACATGTTTGTGATGGGAATCTTATCAGAGTCATCCTGTGAAGATATTTTCACCGTTGGAGTTAACAATGGTGAACATGTTGGCTAAAGAACCCAAAGCCGATGCTGTCACTGGGATAAAACAAAACAAAACAAAACAAAACAACTTAATCTGTGAATGGGTTCTCTGAAAGAGGAGAACAATGCTCCTGGTTAGCCAGTTATCTTTCATCTGGAAAAGAAATCTAGACTGAAACAAATGATCACTAGACAGCAAGAAATGTGGGCATGAAGAAGGTAAGCAAGCTAGAGATAAAGGTGAGGATGGCAGACAAGGAAAAGAAACATGGAGTGATATGATAGGAGGCGCTGCAAAAGATCACATTCATTGGAACCTCAGACGCTTATGACAGTAGACGGGAAGAAAACAGAGAATTCAATGGGAGCCTGGCAAGTGTGGGAGAAGCACATGATGTTTGGTCCTTCTCTGTGGGGTTCAGCTGTTATTGAGGATAATATTGGAAATTTCCTGCTGGACTCCCTTTGAATCTGCTGGGGATAAGGAGTACAAGAACAACGTCAAGGTTTATCTGCAGCTGTAAAAACTTATTCCTGAGAATCTCGACTATGACTATGATTTAACAGATTCACTTGCACTTCCTTAATATTTTCTGAAAAGTGCTCCAGCAGAACAGGGCTGAAAAGACCATTCACAAGAATATGGTCAAGAAATGCCATGAAATTCTTTCAGTTGATAAAGGGCCATTGATAACAATGCATTTTATCATGTATGTCCAAATCCCTGGGGCTGGGAATCCAGGCAGATTCCACCAAGTTGTAACGCCTATCTGAGCTCAGAATCACATCATGTCACCATTAATTATGGGAAGAAGCTTTACTTTGGATGGTGAATGTGCAATACAATACACAGGTGATGTATTATAGAATTGTACACCTGAAACCTATATAATTTCATTAACCAATGTCACTCTAATAAATTTAATACATTTTTTTAAAAAGATCACAGTCATGTTAAAATCATGCACAGGAAAATAATATAGAAGGAAGTGTACTAAAATATTAATGATGCTTATATTAAGGTAATAGATTTTTTTCTTTTATTTAAAAATTTTCTATGGAACTCTTCATGTTAAAGAGCCCCAGGCAATTCTGATGACCAGCCAGGTGTGGGAATCGTTGACCATAGAGTTTAGATAAATAATAGGATCCAGGCTGTAGAACTCTCACATCACCAACTACTTACCTTTTATTCCAAGAAACTGCTTTTAATATTATATTGTATGTTAAAATTAAAACTCTATTTGGATTCACTTGGAAGTAAGCTCTTATCTAGATCCTGTGTCCGATGTCACGAAGCTTGGATCGGGCATCTCTGCACATCTCTGCGTTAACCTTCTCCTTTCCTGTTCACACACTGGGCACCAGCACGCCTTCATTGCTTCATCCTTTCTGAAAGCCTTTTTTTTTTTTTCCTTTTACTAAAAGCTACAGGTGTTAAATTCCTCCTCATTCATTCCCTAATATGATTAGTCGAAGCTTCCAACCTTTGTTCCTGCTCCTCATACAAACTCACAAAAAGATCCTGCTCCTCATACAAACTCACAAAAAGATCTTTGCTAGAAAATTGTTCCCTGGCTTTGTCTTTCTTCTTAGTCTCAATATCAGCACAGTGGCTATAATTTTAAAATTAGATGTGTTTACTAGTTTCAACCATATTTGTGTAACTTAGTCTACATATAACTTGGAATGAAAAAATTCAGCATAAAATAAAATGAGGTGCAAACAAGACACAGAATAATACAGAAATTTATCTTTCCTGAATGTCTGAAATACAACTGCACATTTGCTATAAAAACAACTGTATTAAATTGCCAATGGTAAATATATTTTATGTCTGGTTAAGAACATTCAAGGTAACAAATATTAGCTTTAAGCTCTTAAAACGGTATTATGATAGAAATTGGTAACTGTCCCTGACTTTTTTATTTATCAGAGAAACACTTTTCTATTAATTAAATTTAGCTCTGAGCTCTTTTGGAACTGACGTGTGTGTGGCTCCTGCAACATGTGATGTAGCGGACGTTGAGTTCCATGAAGTGGCATCAACCCACTGGAGCGCACAGAGACACTGCTGATCACATTTCAGGTAACCTTGGACTTCTGGCTTTCATTTTTTTTCTGAAGTTGCTTTATGCATGGAAAAATTCAAAGACATTTAAAAAGGTTCCTTCAGATCTAATGCCTATTGACTTACAAAAAGGAAGTCTCAGATGAATCCCAATTTAAGTTCTTTTGAAGAGGTTAAAATTAAAATGTATAGCTAAAGCTTACACAGACCTCTAGTCTTCTCTGGCCCACAGACTTGGGCTTGCGGTCCTGCGGGGAACTCTGTGCTTCTGGGAGTCCTGACATTTCAGTGTTTGGGTTATAGTCAAATGTACCACACAGACAATCATTTTCTAAGTTTTCTTGGACAACCAGGAAAGGCAGAGAATGGAGAAACATGTAAGATATTTAATATTTATGTTTTCTGTCTTTTCACGGGTTGAATTAGTTCTTAAAAATAAAAATAATAGAAATAAAAAGGTGTTTCTCTTTAAATTGCTTCTGTAGGAATATTGAAAACTCAAAAAATATAGATTAAAATAATTAAATAAAAATGAGACTCAGCTGCTTAATCTTCTTGAGGATAAATGGGACAAATTAAACCAATTTAGTAGTAATAAATGAAATGGAAAAAGAAAAAATCCATTTTTTTCCACATTCACTTATAAGTGAAAGTTAATACCATCATTTGTGCCCTGGCTAGTGTGGCTCAGTGCTTGAGTACCGGCCTGTGAATCGAAGGGTCACTGGTGTGATTCCCAGTCAGGGCACATACCGGGGTTGGGTTGCAGGCCAGGCCCCCCATTAGAGGGTGTGTGAGAGGCAACCACACATTGATGTTTTTCTCCCTCTCTCCCTCACCCTCTCTAAAAAATAAATAAATAAAATATTTAAAAACTATACTGTCATTTGTTAATGAATGCTAGCTAGTTTGCATAACTTGAACAAAGTGATTTTATTCCATGTTTTATTAGAATATCATGCACTATCTCTTGCCAATGTAAATTCATTTAAATTCCCAGTTATTATTTTAAAAGATTGTTTTAGAGAGCATTGTCACAATTAAGTATGAAGAAACCTGTTTAGTCCTCAACTCCTAGTCCCAGTTATCGCTGAAGAGGTTCCTGTAATATGAGAAATAATGACCCAATTTTGCAATACAGGCAAGCCTTAAGCAGTTTTCTTAACTCTGCTTTTTACTGACTTGGTGACATAAGTCATTTACTCTCCCTACATGTAGATTGGAAATTTACTCCGCATTCTAAATTTATAGCAATCTTAGGAGGATTAATTGGATAATGAATCTCAAGGCTCTAACCTTAGTAAAGAAAAACACAAATGTAATGAATTATTTGACAATGAGAACACACTTTCCCTACTAATCAAAATTATTCCTACCAAGAGAGTGACTGTTAGTAATTAAATTAAGACCATTTTGGAGAGTTTCTAGTCTCACATATCCTAGGGCAGACACGGTGCTCAGACAACTTAAGTTCATTTCTCCCACTAAGAAAAAAGGGGCCACTTCAAAGGCATAAAAAGATTTTATAGAGTCTTTAAAGCACAGACACAAGATAGCTTTGATAAGACCTAAATGAAAGACACAATTCAATAAATTAAAAAAAAATAGTAATTCAAATAAAGGTTTCTTCTTGCATTCTTTTTCCACTATTTTTTTTTTCAGAGCAAAGACCACAGCATGATGAATGATTAAAAATAACATAATGGGCAACTATTCTGTATGGTGGCAGGTACAGAATATGATTCCCAGAGTTCATGGTGAATGTGAGTACCTGTGAGTCTACAAGAAGGTAGGCATAAAGGAGTTGTTGAAATAAAATTCACTTGGGAATAACATCACCTGAAGTTGTCTCCTTAGGAATTTTTGTCCTCAAAGCAATTTTTTTTTTCAGTGAAATGTCTGCATTGTAACTATTTAACTTCCATCCAAGTTAAATCTCAACAAGGGTTATTTTCTTGACCAATAGGAAGTAAAAGCAGCTCTAACTTTGGGCCAGGTATGGAACTACTCTAAATGGAGAATGGTGATGTTTCGTAAGTCCATCACTACGTCATCAAACTGGTACCCCAATGAGACTTGGTTGAGTTTAACCACTCTTCAATCATGAAAACAGGTTTGAGGCAAAACTTATGAATTCATTCTATGAAACCAGTACTCTCACCTTGGCAATCTCAATAGACTGTGAAAATGGTCAATTCATTAAAAATCAGATTTCTTAAGACTCAATTCTGTCTAATTTTACCTTCAAATAGAACACCTGGTTTATGAGTTTGGCACTGAAGCAATCATTTGTCAACCTCTTTCATCAGCATGAGTGATGGCGTTATGGTTAACCTGTGTTCCTTCATCTCTTTGTTTTTGGGTTGTAGCAATTATCTTGTTTTTTTAATTAAGTATAAGTCTCAATCAAGTTATCTCATTTCTTTTAGGGAAACTCGCAGCCTTTTTGCAGACAAGTAATTAAATTTAGTTTTAGAACTAGATGTATTCCCAGAGAGCAGATGACCCACAGATATGTCAGGACAAAAAAATAACATACATAATACCCCCAAAATATCAAAATACCCCATACATAATGCAAATATTCTAATAAATCATGTTATTTACCAACTAGTAACTTCTATTTGAATTATATAGTTTTTGTTAATACCTAGTTTAACTGCATACTTTTTTGCAAATTTTCTTATAATACATGCAATTTCTTATCCCATTAATATTTATTCAGCAGCTAAATAAAATTTTGAAGTTTTCAAAAAGTGACCAACTAACAGAAAGGATTTGACTTAGTTTTATGTCACATACATTTAATAGGGATTAGTTAATTTCTTTATTATTTTTCCCCAAGTTTAATGTGTCAAACTACTCCAGAAATAATGGGAAAGGAAACAGATTTATTGTAAATGCTGATTTTAAATCAGAGATAATAGTTTTAGGTTTTTATTGAGCTCTTCACAAAATTACCTATTATTCTCTGGCCTTTTTATTCTCTTTTAATAATGTTGAAAACCTGTCTTTTTTTTCAAGCCTGAATTATTACTTTGAAAAATCTACCACAAGGTGGCAGCCAAGAAAAGTTTTTAAAATTTAATCACTGAATGTAATTCATGAGGTGCAAGTTCCAAGTCAGGTTCATTTGAAGAGCTACCACATGTCTGACATGTCAGTGGCCAAACCGGGACATAGAAGCTGATGTGCACTCCAATTAAAAATTGTAATTATTCATACAGGGAAGGCAGCAGGCTCTAAAATGAATGCTCTAGAATTGGGCCAGGTATATTAGATGAACATATTGGCTCTAATAGTGTAGGGCTTAGCAATCACGTTAACTCTTTATGTGAAGACATTTTCATTTCTTTATGTCAACATAGCAGTGATTTTGTATATAAGAATGAAAAATAGCTAAGTATTTCAGCCCCAGCCACGTTCAGGAATCTATGAGAATAAGCAGCACTAAAAAGGAGATTTAAATTTAAAGCAATTCAATTCAATTTACTTCACCTAAACTCTGCTCTCAGGGATCAGCCAGGTCAGAGCATTGTGCAGGGCACGCTGGGGTATATACAATAAACAGGACACAAACCCTTGTCCACACTGAAACAAACTAATGAACAACAATGTGGGACCTAAGGGAAGAAAATTTCCTGGAACTCCTGAACTAATAAAACTAAAAGTGTACACTCTATGGTAAATACATAGAAATATCTAAATTTGTTAAACTAGCTAAAAGTCTTCTTTATCATTTATAAACTTTGTATTTAAGACTGAAAGATGTATCTAAGAAAAAGAAGATAAAAAATATGAGAGTAAAAAGACAGCAAACTCACAGATATTAACAACCACAGCTAAAATAAAAGCAAACTAAGCAAACAATTAGACCAGGAGTAGGAACACAGAAATGGAGATCACATGGAGGGTTAGCAACAGGGGAGTGGAAGGAGGAGAGAGGGGGACAAGGTACAGAGAATAAGTAGCATAGATGGTGGGTAGAAAATAGACAGGGGGAGGGCAAGAATAGTGTGGGAAAGTAGAAGCTAAAGAACTTATGACACATGGGCATGAACTAAAGGGGGGGAATGTGGGTGGGAGGGGGTGTGCAAGGTGGAGGGGAATGATGGGGGAGAAATGGGACAACTGTAACAGCATAATCAATAAAATAAAAAAAAATAAAATGAAAAAAAAAAAGGCCAAAAGAAGATCTAATTAGATTGGCAACCATTAACTAAGAAGTCCCTGAGACTGATGCGGAGTATGCTTTGTCCATCATAGGTCTATCCTTCACTGAAAAGCTAACTGTACATGTTTTTTATTTTTTTCCCAAGAGTTATGATCCTACAATAATAATACATAATATTCATATGCCTTTCACACAGAAAATTCATCACTGTAACATATTTTAGTCCTAGCAAATGGTTGCGCATCATAGATGTTCAACAAATATTGGTTCCTTTCCTGATAACTAACATAGTCTAGTATTTGATATGTTCCCAGCACACTGATATCATTTAATCATTGTATCTTTATTACAGTAATGAGAAAACTGGGAGTAAAAAGTTCATTTGATTTTCTCAGTGACATCTAATTTTCAAGGGATAGGTACAAGATTTCAACCTAGGCTTACCTGACTCCAGAGTCCACGGTCTTAGCTACCACATGATGATGCTTCTTCCATGACTGAGTGGACACTATTCAGGGGGATGTAATGACTCATATTTTCTTTCATCTGAAATGAACTATTCTTGAGCCAAGACAAACCATTTTAACTTTAATATAAGAGAGTTCATGTGAATAAGAGTTTTCTGCCTCACGATTTTTGCATAGAAAATAAATTGATCCGTAAGTAAACTTTAAACTCTGGTCCTGAAAATGTCTGTGGGCAATGGTTTATTTGAAAACAAAGATCTTGGCCTCCTTTCACTTTTGAGGACTTCATAGTCCCATGTGTCTTGTAAAGAGCAGGAGCCTGCTCGGTGTTGGTTTGACTCTCTATACACTTTACTAGGATTTAGGAGTGTCTCAATGACAGGGTATCTAGTAAACAGCTTTATGGATTATATATCTCCTTTCATAGGCAATTTCTGTTACTGTTTTCTCAGGAATGATTTTAAAGTATACACTTCAAATTCTAATTTATAAATTAAATGAAAATCAAGGAACAACAAATGTCAAATTTTTATACCATATTATCAACTAAGAACTCTCTGAATAATTGTTCGCTTCATGTTATGTTAGAAAAAATAACTTAGTAAATGTATGTTCAACATTTGCCCAAACAGTGTCTGCTGCATTTTTTGATAAATTCCTTTTGATATGTAATCACTTTATTCTTTTGTCATCTCTTTCTCTCTTATACGCACTTTATCAAAATGGACCTTATGATTAGTAGTTTTTTGAAATCAGATTTTATACAATGAAGACTTTCCTAGATGTGGTCCAGTGAGTTATCTTTAGAAATTCTCAACCAATGGTAATTTTGTCACACAGGAGACATTTGGCAATGTCTGTAGACATTTTTATTATCATTGTAGGGAAGGGAATTGCTCCTGGCATCTAAAAATAGGCTGGAAATGCCACTAAATATGTATAATGTACCAGACATCCCCTTATGACAAAGAATGTCGATAGTGCTGAGGCTGAGAGACCCTGTTGGTTTTCACCCTTATATTCAAAATTGGATATTTCCACATGTATTTTCATTGTTTTTTTTTTTTTCTGAAGAGTCTGTGGCTCTCCTCATACCTTTTTTTAACTATCTGATTTACATTCTGCTTAATTTAGTTTTAATTGGTGTTCATTGAATACCTTTGCTTAGCACTGTTATAAACTTTGCACTAAAGAGCTAATAAACAGCTAGGAAAATATAATAAAAATGGCACAATTAAGCAAAATATTGATGACAGAGGAAACTGTAGGCAGGTGTAGAGGAGGTATACTAAAACTGTGCTTTCTGTTCAATTTCTCTGTAAAGTGAAAACCATTCTAAAATGGCCTTTTAATGTTTTTAAATGTGGTGTTGTTTACAATAATAATGAGAGAAGCAAGGACTAAACAGGAGGTGATACCTAAGCACTGGAGCAGACACCCAATGAAGAATAGGTATTTCCAGGCAAAGAAAAAAGCCCACAGACATGTTTCACTATATGAATAATTCATTGAAAGGCAACATTCTCTAGACTCTTTTCACTGGTGTAATTAATAGATACTTTAAGTGAGGGGCTTCCTGGCACTCACATACCCTGCCTTCCTTTCTAATTTCTGCAGCTAGATTCATCCTATATTCCTTTCCCTATGCACATTTGTGATTCTTGTATTGCCTTACTTTCATATATGGCTTTGTCTTTAATAACAACTATCTCATATTTTTAAATTTTTTCTTATTCTAGCAAGACTTCTTTTTCTTTTTTCTCTCCATTCTTCCACTGCCCCCAACTCCATTTATAATGTCGGTTTGGAATAGTCTAATTCCAGAGGTGGATGGAGGAAAATTTCAAAGGACCTAAAAAAATCTCACTCTCCTCTCTCACTTTAAAACATTAAGGAAGTCTTCTTGGAATCACTTTTTATATGATCTTTTTATTCTATACTACCTAAGACAGGCTTGGGGTGAGAAATTTAAATCTGCTGACTTTAGCATCTAACAAATGCTCTTGTGCTCTCATGTATCTTCTGTGTGTGTGTGTGTGTGTGTGTGTGTGTGTGCGCGCGTGCGCACATTCATATTTGGAATTGGCATTTTGTATTACTGGATCACAAACATTTATGATTTTAGATTAAGACTTTCAGATAAAAACCAGGCCAAACTTTTGTTTGTTCATGTTAATTCAGTCCTTTGAGCAGCGAAAAAGCAGGCCTAATTATATTTCAACCTCACCCCATTGGGAGTTTAACACTGGAGTTTGTGATACGAAGTCCCAGACAGTGATACAAGCCCTCCTTTCTCCACATTGACTTCTTCAGAAATTGTTGGATAAATATAGCTAAAATAAAAACTCCTCCTAACCCAGAAAACCTCTCCACAAAAGTAGAAGGAAAAAAGATCAGTTGTGTGATTGAATAAGCATTGAAGCAGAAAGTAGTGCACATCGTAGGCAACCAAACAAAGAGATACAAAGGCAGAAAAGTGTCACACCTCTTCTATCACCAGACAAACACATCCCCTTGCATACATATCCTCATAATAAGCAATGACTAGTCCTCAAGTACGGGGATTGGTGTCACCATTTGTCATACATATTTAATTCTAAATTTACTTGTTAATTAGAATGGCTACCTATGTTTGTCAATTGTCTTTATTAAAAAAAAGTTCTCATATCTTAATAACCAGAGGTAAGTTTGTAAGATGGAGTCAGGCACCAGCCAAAGGTAGGCCTGTGTTTGAATATTACATGAAATAAACAAATACAGTAAAGTTGCAGGCTACAAAATTAATGTACAGAAATCCACTGCTTTCCTTTACTAATAATAAACTTCAGAAAAATAAATGAAGAAAAAAATCTCCTTTTGCAACTGCAACCAAAGGAATAAAAATATCAAAGAAAAAAGGTTTAACAAAGTAGGAGAAGAACTTGTATACTGAAAACTACAAAGCATTATTAAAATAGATTGAAAAAGACAATGAAATGGAAAGATTCCACTTTCATGGATTGGGAGAATCAACATAGTTAAAATGGCCATGTTACACAATGCAATATACAGATTTAATGCAATTCCCATCAAAATCCCAATGTCATTTTTTTAAAGAAATAGAACAAAAATCATCAGATTGGTATGGAACCATAAAAGACCCCAAATAGCCAAAGGAATTCTGAGAAAAGAAGGACAAAGCTGATGGGATTACACTGCTTGATTCAAATTATATTACAGAGCTATGATAATCAAAACAGAATGGTATTGGCAGAAAAACAGACACACAGACCAATGGAACAGAATTGAGAGATCCGTAATAAAAGCATATGGCTATTGGTGAATAACTTTTTACAAAAAAGCCAAAACACACAATGGAGAAAAGAAAGCCTCTTTAGCAAATGATGCTGGGAATATTGGAAAGATGCATTCAAGAGAAGAAAATTAGATTACAGTTTGCTCTAATGTAAAATATAATTAATGCAAAATGTATCAAAGACCTTAATAAAGATCTGAAACAATAAATTGCATACAAAAATATAGGTACTAAACTAAAGGACCTTCATCATAGAGAATATTTTATTAATTTGATGCCAAAGGCAAGGTAAATAAAGGCAAAAATAAATGAATGGGACTGTACCAAACTAAAAAAAAGATTCTGCACAGCAAAAGACCAAGGGCAAAAAAAAGGCAACCAACTTAATGGGAGATGATATTCACAAACAACAGCTCTGACAAGGGGTTAATATCCAAAATACATAAAGATCTCATACAACAACACCAAACAAACAATTCCATTAAAATGGCCAGAGGACCTGAACAGACATCTCTACCAAGAAGACATACAAATGGCTAACAGATATATAAAAAGATATTCAACTTCACTAGCTATTAGGAAAACGCAAGTCAGAACTACAAAGAGTACCACCTCACTTTGCTAAAATGGCTATTATTAACAAGACAGGTAATACCAAGTGTTGAAGAAGTTGTGAGGAAAAAGGGACCTTTGTTAACTGCTGGTGGGAATGTAGACTGGTACAACCACTATGGAAAGGAGAAAGGAGGTTCCCGAAAAAACTAAGAATAAATTTCCCATGTGACCCAGCAATCCCTCTTCAGGGTATCTACCAAAAACCATGAAAACACTTATTGATAAAGATATGTGTGCCCCTAATTTTGTGGTAGCATTATTCACAGTGGCCAAGACATGGAGACAACCCAAGTGTCCTTCTATAGAGGACTGGATAAAGAAGATGTGGTACCTATACACTCTGGAACACTACTCAACCATAAGGAAAGGTGAAATAGTGCCATTTGCAGCAACATGGATGGACCTTGAGAATATTATGTTAAGCAAAATAAATCAGTTAGAAAAAGCTAAGAACTATATGACTTCACTTACGTGTGGGATTAAAATTGAAACTCATCAACACAGACAACAGTATGTTTATTGCCAGAGGGAAGGAGGTGACGGGGGTAATAAAAGTGAAAGCATCCAAATATATGGTGATGGAAGATTATTTGAATTTGTGCGGTGGTTTAAAAATAACAAAAATAGTATTATATAAACTTAGTTGATAAGGCAGCAGCAGCAGCAGCAGGGTTTGAGAAGACTGCCTCTAATTTTGAAAGAAGTTCTATTATGGGTAAAATGCTATCAAACAGCATCACATGCTACAAAAAAAGTCATTTGTGAAAGAAAGATGAAATTGATACAACAAAGTTCACTGTGGTCTTGTTTTAAGAAATTGACACAGCTACCTCATCCTTCAGCAGCCACCACCCCTATCAGTCAGGAGCCTCAATGCCAATCCTCCACCAGTAAAAAAGGCGATGACTCGCTGAGGGCTCAGATGATGATTAGCACTTTTTAGCAATAAAGTATTTTTTAATTCAAGTATTTACCTTGTTTTTTTTTTAGACATAATGTTATTACATCCTTAATAGAGTATAGTCCAGTGTTAATATAACTTTCACACACACAGGGAAAACAAAAACTTTGTGGCTCACTTCACTGTGTTATTCATTTTATTGTGGTGGTCCAGAACCAAGCCTGCAATCTCCAAGGGACTTTTTCAACTTTCTGGCAAAGAGGTCTCATGAAACCATGAACTGCAATTTTCAAGAGAAGAACAAGTATTATTTTTCCTTTGATGACAGGTATTTAGGCTATTTTTTTTGTTTCAGATTTCAATGCAATTTTTAAGAATCTAATATAAATTACATAATTCGGTGGTTAGAAATAAAATCTTGGTGAATATGATAAATGGGTATTATGAATGCCTTATGTTTAATTTCCAATGAGCTACCTGTATCACAATACATGGTGCATTTAAGGTACTCCAGCCAAAGACAGGAACCAAATATCTCAACAAAGAAACTTCAATGGATTGTAAAACACTTATTCTCAACTAGCATGACATGTGAAGCCATAATACTAGGATTCTATGTGATAAATGTACAGGTATCACTATGGTACAGTTTCAAGAAGTGGATGGCTTAGTATTTGAAACAAAGCAAAGAAGCCTGTGTCCGAACATTCCTTTCAGCAAGAAAATGGGGATTAAAGAGTTTACTTCATATTAAAACAATTTAAATATTTGGGTGATATGGGGAGACTATATGAATACATTTTCTTAAAGGTTTGTAATATAAGTGTAGACATATATCTGAGCAGTATGTTTCAAATGTATAAATGTTTACTTCACTAACCCTTAGATTTCTGCACATTTGATAGCTTCTTTTTAAATTTATAAAAGTAAATGTGTCTATTCCCATAAGACTCCAACATATGGAAAAATGGGCACACTTCTTTTAGAAAGTTCATTGTATAAATTATAACCTGAGCATCCATTATGCAGTACCAGGGTTATTGTAACTTTTAGCATTAATTTAAATTTTAAAATTAAGTCAAATCTAACAGTTTTAAAATTACATTTTCATAATGATGTGTAAGAATTCCCCATCACACATACACTTCTCTCTACACGATAATTTTAATCATTGTTCCAGCTTTGCTTCTCACATCCTTGGTTATGTGATGCTGCATTTCCTTCTAGGAAATGGAGCAGCAAACATTTTCCTACTGCTTGACTTTAGGTTCAGATATATGTTTTTCATTGGCCAACATGAGGAAACAGAAGTGACAAATGCCAATTCACTTAAGGAACCAGGTGTATTTATTTCTATTGAGTTGCTTGCATCTCTGTTGCCACCATAAAAGGACCTTCCTCTCGTAATCACTGTTTCCTCAGACTGAGTCCAGAATAAACACATAGAGGGGGCATGAAAGAGAATCTCAGCAAGAAGAGGAGCCATGCTTAACGTGATCCTTAGCTCGAAGCAAAGCCATCTATAACCAAGACTATCTTGCACCCAAGAGTGAACTAATTAAATGCTCATTGTATGCCATTGATATTTTATGGTCATTTTTATGCATTTTTTGCATGTATGGATGAATATGTGTCATGATCTGAAATTACATATGGCCATCTATTCCAGACTGGAGCTCTGTCATGTGATTTGTATCTCATCTATTCAATCAGAAAATAGAATTTGTTGTAGCATGTAAAACTGACAATGTCTCCTTTCTTCAAGCTACATTATATAGAATAACATGGGTATTGATAGAAAGAAAGTCTTTTGCCTAATCACAATCAAGGGAGCCTTGTACACAACTTCTAAGTGAGGGATGACTTTGTAGTTGAAGACATGAAATAATTGTATGTGATATCAGCTATTACTTGAAAGAGAAATTATGGTAGCACTACAAGATAAATGTTTGTAGTTTGATTCAGCATAATATTTTCTGTTAAATATAGTGTAAAATAGAGTTCAGAATGACTCAAAAATGCGATTTGTGTGTATGTGCATTTTTGAGAGATAGGGAAGAAGATGAAAAAGTAGAAAATAGCTTTTTTTAAATCCTTAAGATCAAACTTAAACTTTTGACTTCTAGTATACCACTTTCAGTACCAAAATCTGTGCTATTCAGTGTTCTCCAGAGAAATAAAATGAATAAAATATAAAAATAGGTACCTAGAAAAAAGTCTTGAGACTTTAAAAACTATGTATTTACTTAAATGTTTGTGCATTCTTCAGTGAATAATTGTTTTACTAGAAAAATAAACTTCATGTAGATGAGTTAAGGCATGCAAATCTAAGATATATAGTAAATATTTAATTAATATTAACAGAGTAAAGTATTATTATTAATTGTGCCAATTATAAAGGATATAGGGTATATAATATTATTTATGTTTCTGAGCTAATATTAGTCTTTTGGTATGATGTTTATGAGAAGTAATTTGTTTTATGCTCTAAAATAATATGTTTTTATACATTAGGAATTACATGATTTTAACAATTTTAGCTACAGGAGTGAAGAGACTATGTCTTTCAAAGGGCATTTACTAGTAATAAAGAAAAATGCCTATGATATTATATGAACAGCAAATTTCTGTTTTGAAAAAAAATATCAGTGTACACCTAGGCTGCTTCCATATCTTGGCTATTGCAAACTTAAGTGCCACTGATAGATGAATGTATAAGGAAGATGTGAGATATACATCTCACATATGTGTGTATATATATATATATAATACACACACAATGAATTCTTATGCATCAATAAAAGAGAATAAAATGTTGCCAATTTCAACAAAATAAATGGATCTAGAGGGCATTATACTAAGTGAAATAAGTCAGGCAGAGAACGACAAATACCACATGGTTTCATGTATATGTGGAATCTAAAAAAACCAAAATGAACTAAAACCAAAAACAGATTCATGGAAACAAAACCAAAGGAATGGTTACCAGAGGGAGGGTGTGGGAAATAGGTAAAAAGATGGAGGGGAATATCAATAACATTGTGATAAGTTTATACAGTGACAACTGATTACTAGAATTAGTGGGTGATACACTGTAATGTATAATAACATCAGATCATGATATTGTACACTTGAAACTAATATAACACATTAAGATTGTATACTGAAAATATTTCAACAAAAATAAATTTTAAAAGATATCAATGTAATGGATTCATTTCTATATTTTTACATTTTATAATTAATATAGTGCTCCTTTTCACTTTCTTTTTTAAAAGAATAATGTAGAGGCCACTTCCCACTCCATCCCCATTCCCCACTCATGCACAATTTCTGGAGAAAAGCCAATTCATAAATCCTCTAACTATAAGACAGAAGCTGAGTTGAATACCCAGGGAGCCGGTGAAATACAGAAAGTTAGCTAGCTTTAAACTCTTTTCTGATTATATTGTTGAAAGGTAGATGACATTGGGAGTTTGGATACCATTTAGACAAAAGAATATATTTACTGGGTTGGAAATATTTTTCATAAATGTATATATGTGCCTCTTATCTAGATTTGATTAAAGTTTTTCTTTAAGAGTACCAAAATACATGGGTTGGAGTGGTTGTAATAAAATTAGAGTAAAATAGCTATTAGATGTAATTGTACTCTTAGAAGCTATGATTTAAGTTTTATGTAACATTTTTGATACATTTTAAACAAGCCTTATAAATCTAGTTAAATTTGGAAATTTGATCAATAAACTGAAGAAAACATTGAGATCTAAAATTAAGACTACTCATATATTCCTCAGAATGAAAGAAATTATTTATTGGTGATGCTAATTTGAATAAAGAAAATGTTTTTTTCTTAATCATAAAACTAGTTTTTGAAATTTACATTTTGGAGACAATACTATTCGTACTCAAATAGGAGTAAGAATGTTTTTATAAGGTGATTAAAAATAAGAGATTTATTCTTATCTAATTTTCTATATTTTCTATGAAAATGGTTGCAATTTGCCAAGGGCAACTGGACATATCTTGGGAAGCTATGGGTGGATATTTGGTATGCGGAATGTACCTGGGCCATGTTTGTCTAGACCAATCAGGAAAAAGGAGAACATAATATCTGTATTTCTGCTGTTCTTACATAATGAATATTTTGGTGTGACTTTTAACTGTCATTTGTGACCTAACTCCCAGGTCCGATATGATAGTTTGAAGAATATATAGACTTGAAGAAAGTATTAAACTGTAACTCTTTGGGTAAGTAAAACCAAACCGCAATTATTTTAATTGTCTCTTTCAAATTTTTGAATTATATATTTAAAATATTAAGTTCAGAAATAGGAAATTATATACAGGAAATTTGTATTAGAAATTTGTTAGGGACATTCTAAATGTTTATTATTGGCTTTATGTAGGCTACTTTCTCATCTCACAAAAACAAGAACTCTGTTTGGTCTGAGGCTGTCATGATTGAGTAGGTCCAAAGACTGAAATTTGGAGCACTCCAAACTTTAAAAAGTAAAATTAAATACACACACACACACTCACACACACATATATACATTTTATAGACACATATAGATACATACATACATACACACACACACACACACACACACGAAAAAGTGCCCGGAAAGCGGGGGGATAGCAGGAGTTCCTGGTATCCCAGAGGCTAAGAGAGGGAAATATTTTAAAAAGGAGTGATCAACTCTGTCAAATGCTGGTGTCATATGGTGGTGAATAATTATTGAGCATTGGATTTGTCAATGTAAAGCTCTTTGGTGATAGAATGAAAATTGGATAGAGTAGTGGACAGAAAAATCTGTTTAGAGTGGATTTAGAAGAAAATGAGGAAGTGAAAATATAGGGCAAGGGTAAATCATTTTAGGTGTTTTGTAGAAAAGGTGAATGGGTAAGGGTCATGGTAGGAGGAGGAATAGATCCAAAACATATTTGCTATGATAAAAGATATAGTATGCAATAGGAGAAGTTTTTGAAATCCAGGAGAAAAATTTTGATGACATAGAAGGGGAGAGCTGGAAATAGTCAGTGGAACTGGGGAGGCAAGAGAGCTGCTATCCAATGCATAAATATATATAGTTCTTTTATTTTGTTTTCTCCTAAAAGCAGAGCACAAGACAAAAACTTGGCTGTATACAGTATATTTAGAAGATGTTTCCTGTAAGCAGAAGTCAGTCAAGGGTAAGAATGGAATTGAAAAAAGACAAGCCAATAAAGTGTGCATTTTTGAGGATATACTCTCTGAGAGCTCTCTGGGAAGAATACAAAATTCATCCATAATTTTCTATTCATGGACTTCACTTTAACCAGTGATTTTCATATTCCACTCTTTGAGGCTTATTCCCAGGGACATTGATGATGATGATGATGATGATATTTTTATTCATGGAGTTGGACACAGCCTAGGAACTCATAACTAATGAATTAATTTAACATTGATGTAAAATAAATTTTCCCTGCAAAGTCCTAAATAATTACCATGAAATTGAGAACTCCAACCTGTCACTGAGAACTGTGAGCAGAAAATAAAAAGAGGCATTTTTGTTTGGATGGAGGTGCCCACAGGGGCTCGACATATTTGCTAAGAGAGACTTTTACTTGTGTGCACCACTGTTGAAAATGACTTGGAAATAGGCTCACTTGTCTCTGCATATACTTTACAAGAAAGATAAAACCTATATATTTTTATATCTAAAAGGAGCCATTTTAAATTGTTAGCATAAGAAGTATATTTATGGCCTTGTGTGGGTAGTCTTTAATAATGCCTATTATCTTTGGTAGATGAACATGAATATTGACTCATTCTGAATTAGCACCATTAGTCACAGCATCTCACAATCTGTCTGTGGATTTGCTTTTGTCCTTGCTTTTACTGAAGTATGAGGAGGTTAAGTGACTTGCCAATGAAGATCAAACATTTTGGTGAAGAAGCAAAGAACAGATCCTGACTCCAAGTTATTTATGTCACTGTATTTATTGATTTTACTTTTTGCTTAGTCGTTTATTGGTAAATTTACAATAAATATAATGAAAAGTGACACTTCAGTGCTTTAAATAAAAAGCTGTACTTTACACCCATAGCAGGATTAAAATAGAATAGTTCTGCAAGGCATATGAAGTGTTTTTTTGACTAAAGTCCTATTTTAACTGAATGGGCCATTCATTGAATTTCCTAGTGTCTTAGTTTCCACATCTGTAAAATCCACACAATAGTTTTATTAGGTCCCTTTTGAGTCCCACATTCTACTTTTCTAGGAGATGATAATTGAGGACTAGGTCATTTTAATTTTATCTGTATGGGAGTGACAGTACCACATAGGTTCCTCAGTCCCTCTGATCTATTATCAAGAATCCTTAAGGTTCAGATTTTTAGGGATTCTGCCAACACAAGGCTTTACTGGGAAGTTCATAGTTGGCCATGTTCCCTCATACTAGGACATTAGCCAATCTGGCTTCCTAAACATAGAATCAAAATAGGAGCTTCCCATTACATCTGAAAAAAATGCGTGTCTGTTGATAAACATATGCCTACAGAAGTATTACATACTCTCTGGAAATGAAATATCATGAGAGGTCTTCTCTGTTTTGTTTCCTAATGTGTAGTGTCTAACACATAATAACTCAATAAAGACTTCCTTATAAATGAATTTATTAGAAAAAAAAACTAAGAATCTTAGGAATCTGCCCCATACGATATTAGTAATACATTGGCATAATGCCTATGATAAAATTACAGGACAAGTAATAAAGTTATTAAATGACAGTAAATATTCCTCATCATCCCTTCTCTACCTCAAGTCCAAGCCTTCAGAAGGCATATTGTTCAATTTTTTTGTTTTAGTTCCTATGAATGTCATAATGATTCTAACTGAAATGCATTCACCTCCATTTCTGGTGTCATCTGTAACCACGCTCTGAGAGACTGGGGAGCTGGTTCACCTTTATTAGTTTGAATGTCTATACACTTTCTGAAGCTTTGTTTCCTATGATTCCAGATTTTTTTCTAGTGTTTGTCTGTAGTTATATTTACTTCTCTATTTCTTGTTATTCCAAATTTAAATAGAATTTTCCTTATCTTTGCTTCATAAAAAGAGGAGATTAGCACCTAGATGCTGCCCTTCGCTAGTTCTCCACACCCAGACTTTCCTTCTCTGTGTCATTCACCACACAATATGAAGATACGTCTGTTCTTGGTGGGGACTGTTCCATTTTCACCCTTAAAAACATTTCCTTTTTTTATGGCGAAGAGATTCTGGTTAAACTTTGCAAATGGGAGCAGGTAATGAGAGGAGAAAGGGATGCGATGCACTTTTCTGGGTCTGGTGGCCAACATGGCACATATTTTCCAACCTTTTATTTTTAACTGACCTCATATTTTTATGTTTAAAGTGTATTTTTCTAGTTGACAAAATATGTTTGCATTTTATTTTCATGCACTATGGTAAATCTCCTCCTCCAGTTGTAGTAATTGGTCTATTTATACTTAATGTAATTATTGATATGACTGAGATTTAATCTACTTCATTTCTATACAATTTACTTTTTGTCCCACATGTATTTTTTTGCTCCTTTTTTATTTGGATGAGTTAACAATTTTTAGAATTTCATTTGAAATGTGTTGCTTAATTCCTAAATATTTGGGAATTTCTAGATATCTTTTAGGTATTATTCTCTAGCTTCATCTTGTAATCAAAGAACATATTTTGAACAATTTTGGTTTATTTTTTAACTGAACATTTGAAAACAGTTCTTTTAACTGTTAGTGGATGATGTGTTCTCTAAATATCTATCTATAGAATAGCTACTTCTCTCTCTCTCCCTCCTCCCTGCCCTCTTCTCTGTGTGTATGTGTGTGCCCCATTAGGTCTAGCTTGCTTTTTAATGTCCTTTAAGTCTTTTATAGTTTCACTGGTTTTCTGTGTCTTTGCTTATCAGTTCTATTGTTTCTTTTCTTTCTAGGTCTATTTTTATAGACAATTTTTTTCTTTGTCACATTTTTCTGTATCTTGCTATAGCTAGCATACTTTTAAATTGTGTGATAAACATATGACTCTGAACTCTGTTTTCTCCTTTTAAAGATTTTTGGGCTTTGTATTTGTAGGCAGATAAATTAGAAGAGATTCTGTTTTCTATGTTTGAGACTTGCATTTAACATTAATATTTTGGCTTTAGTCCCTCTAATAAGGTATGATCTTTCTATGGTCTGTAGTGAATGTCCCTAGTGGTCAACAGGGGCCCCTGGCCCTGGTGGGTGGGAATCTGAGTGCATCTTGAGGGGGCTCTGGTTCAGTTTACAGCCCTCCGGTTGTTCAACTTTGTGGAGTTTTTCCCCATGGAGGTGCAGTTTAGTAGTTGTGATTATAATTTTATATGTCAACTTATTTAAAGACAGTACACAGTTATTTAATCAAGCACTATTTTAAATTTTTCTGTGAAGATATTTTGTAGATGTAGTTAATATACACAATCAGTTGATTTTACTTAAAAGAAATTACAATTGATAACATGGTGGGCTTCATTCAATCATTTGGAGGCCTTAAGAGCAAAAGCTGAATTTTTCTGAAGTAGAAATTCTACCTCAAGACTGAGGCATCAACTTCTGCTTTAGTTTCCAGCTTGTCAGCCAGCCCTACAGTTTCCAGACTTGCCAGCCCCCAGATCATGTGAGCCAATTCCCTAATTTCTTAAATTCCCTCTGTCTTTCCTCTCTCTCTCTCTCTCTCTCTCTCTCTCCACACACACACACACACACACACACACACACACCTCTCTGTCTCTGCTTCTCTCCTATTGGTTCTCTTTCTTTGGAGACCCATGACTGATAGGGTATTCAATAAAAACTCAAGGGACTGAGGCATGGGAATTTCTGGAACTTTCTCGCTCTGCAGCTTTCTTCTCTCTAGAATCTGCCTTGATGTTTACAGCTGCCTCAGCATCCGTCAAATCCAATCTCTGGCTCCGCAGTTAAACAAGATAGCATGCTCTGCTTAGACTCTCCCTGCTCCTTGGTTTGTCCAGGCAGATTTCTGGGGCAATCATAACATCCACTTAATTTATTTCTCTTCTTTCAATGATGATGGCCCAGCACTATCAGTTGTCCAGTGACTGAAAGAACAGGCCTCATGCATTTTCTGTATTTTTCTGGTTGTTTAGGATTGAGGGTTAAACTCAGTCCTTCTTATTCCTTGGTGGCCAGAAGCCCTTCTCTTGAACTTCAACGTTAGTAAGGCAAGAACTCTATTAGGAATCTCCATTTAAAAAGTATATTGGAATAAGTTTATATCAGTAAGAAAATAGATATTCATTGTTCTATTTTCAGTGAACTAGAAATAGTAAAATTTCAAATATAGACACTCTCCTTTTGTATTTGCATTGCAATTTATTTTCACACCAAGGTGGTCTTCCATTTTGACCTCTGCTAGTGTACAATCAATCTTTTCTCCATTCATATACTATCTTCCTAAGGATGTCTGGGTACATCGTGAGCCCACTGAAAGGTCACAGTCAGAATTCTGTTTAATATGTTGTCTTATACCTGCTCAGAACCATGATCATTGGACATTCTTGACAAACATAAGTAATATAACTTTCATCTCTGCACTGTGAGCAGGACTGGCCAGCTAACTCTTTTATAGATTTGTTTTATTGCATTGGGGCATCAACTTGCCATAAGTTTCAAAAAGAAAATCCCTCTCTGGCCTAATTGTATAATTCCCATTTCTTCTTCTTACCACTTTTCCAGCCTAATGAATTTATTTGGAACTTTTCCTCCTGTGTTCATGCACTGCTCTCCCTTTTTTTCCTCTTATTGATTCATTTCAGGTCTAGAATAACTAGAAAATTATTCATTTTGCAAAATTATTTTTTGTATTATTTTTTCCATTTCAGTAAGTGTATGACAGATATAAGACTTAGCTTCCTTTCCTATGAAATAATGATTGAGTTGCACATAATGGGCAAATAGAAAACATTTTATATAAAATGCCCTAATGGAAACACTTCTAGTTTAAAAACACAGTATCTTCCATATTTCTGTCTATTTGATGCTATTTCTCAACTATCAATTTAGGTTTCCCTGGTGGGAGTCATCATCACTTGCTGTTGGCAAGCAGAAAGATTGCAGCTAAGTCATTTAGTCTCTCCAGTTTCCTTTATCCCATATTTTTAAGTTACCCCTATAATGAGATGGTTGTAAATCTATTCCATTTGCATTCTCCAATGCTATTTTTCCCTTTTTGAAGTATTTTCCTATGTACATTGTTCTCTATTTGAATCCCACATGAAAACTTGTTTGTTGCATGTGTGTTATCCATATGTATTCTTCCTCAGCAATTGAATGTTTGACTAATGTTTATGAACTTTGAAAAATGTGGTTATTGTACCATTTTTTGATTTGTGTGACATTAATAACTTTGATAATTATGTTAATATTCCTGCAACATAAAGAAATTAATCTATGCAACTGGATATCATCATTATGTAGTGCTTTGTTTGATGCAGACACTGGCCTGCAGCGTCCGCAGCATAATGGATAAGATACGAGAGAAATTCAAACAGACTACCGAGTCCTGTGGAGGAAAAGGGACAGCATGGCCACCCTCTCAAGAGGAGAGTGCCCCAACCCTTGCCTTGACAGGTTTTTTATTGGGTTTCAATTTGCACAGGAATACAGGTAAAGTTCATTAATCGTTGTCAGGCAGTAAGGATCAAACAACAGATAGCATACAAAGAACTACGAGAGTCTATTCTGAGTCAGGGTCTTTAGTTAAGGGCTACAAAACTTTGGGAAACAAACTCATTTCCTGCTCGGACCCTTATCATTTAATTGAGAACATTCTTAGAAAAGCAGGTTTCACAGGATTTTATATACTCTTTCTTAGGCCTGGTCACCTGGGGAACCCACTATTTCCAGCACAGGACTGCACTGCCCTCTGTCATTGCTTGAGGCTTAAATCAGGCAGGGGAAGTAAGGCAGCCAAGAGATTAGGAGACTTCTCTCAGACAGAATGAGGACTCAGGCTATGTCAAAGCTGAGGGGTGAGGGTACATCACCCCCTTTTTCTGTAGCCCCCCAAGTCCTTCCCTATGGCCTCCCAGTGATTGTGCCTGCCTTAGGTCATTCCCTGCTTGGGGAATCTTACCCATCATTGGCTGACCAATCAAGCATTGGGGGCCAGGCAGGGTGAAGTAAAAGGAGCAGAGGTGGTACCCCTGCCAAGGAGATAAGCTTTGTTTCCTTAGTGGCTTATGGTCTGAAGGTGGCTCACTCAGCCTTAGCCATGGGGGGTTGGGGGTTATAGCTTCTGAAAATAGGCAGGGCAATTCCCAACAATTGTTTACTTTTAGTGTTGTGGTTATCTTATTAGAAAAAATAAATTAGTTGAGGACACTCAAAGAACATTACTCTAAAAATGTCTACTTAATTCTTTTCCCTCAGCACCATGAACAATGAGAGTGAGTATTCCATAAGCATTTCTAATCAATGAAACCATTTAAAGCATTTTAATTGTATGATTGAAATTGTTTGTTGTGATTGGATATTATTATATTAAATAATAAATATTTTATAGCCAGAATTGTGTTATACACAAATTTTTTTATCACATATGCATCTCACTTAGCTGATATTCCCTTTATTATAAAATCTGAAATCATGTCTCTCTGAAACTCTCAGCATTAAATCTAGGTCTTTTACATAGATTGCCTAAAATAAATACCTTATTCTTATAGGTGAGTTCATTTTAATTAGTCACTCTCTGGCTATCGAGGTGACTGAAAGCATATTCTATTTCCAATACTTCATCTAAATTATTGCGGTCAAGTAAAAAGCTATGAAGCCATGAGAATTGATGCTATCATCTTTTTAAGTATATAGAATATCCATTTTAAATATTTTAAAATAAAACAGAAACTTCTATAAAATGTAATCCTCTCTACTATTTCATACTTGCAATTTTTATAATGTGTTTTTAATGTTTTTGGTTTAAATTTTCAGACCACAGTACCATCTTTATAATATTTCAGTTTAGTTGGTAAATAAATAATTCACTTTGATATTATGTTCATGGCATTATGTGAAAATATTTATTATTTAAACAATCAAAATTCAGTTTTGTTATTAATGTTGGTTTATAAGCATTTTTCTTCAATATTGAGAGAAAGAAGGAGCTCCTACCCTTTGCGACAGCATGGATGGAACTGGAAAGCATTATGATAAGTGAAATAAACCAGGCAGTGAAAGACAAATACCATATGATCTCACCTTTAACAGGAATCTAATCAACAAAATAAACAAACAAGCAAAATATAGCTAAAGACACTGAAATTGAGAACAGGCTGACAGTGACCAGAGGGGAGAGGGGAGGGAATTTCAGGGGAAAAGGGGAAGGGTTTGCAGGAACAAGTATAAAGGACACATGGAGAATGACAAGGTGGGGGTGGAAACAGGAGGGAGGTGGGGAGGGCTGGGGGTGGGCTGGGATGGGGGTATAAAGCATAAAACTGTACTTGAACAACAATTAAAATAAAAATTAAAAAAAGTAAATTCTTTCTATATTTCTCTTTTGTATCCCAAAGGTGATGAAAAAAATGATAGATAAGAAAGCTTAATTTGAAAAGATAAAATATATTTTAGAAAGTTGTGTTAGGCAACATTTTAAGAAAAATTTTCCTAGTATATTTCTGAACATTAAATACACAGAAACATGGAGCATCCATCAGCCCTCAGCTTACTGTGATTATTCCACACCTGTTGTCTCATCTTATTTCCATAATCTCTTACACATCACATTTATTTATATCAATCACAAATACAGGCACCTCACAGTTTGCAAGCTGGTATTAACTTTTACATGACTACTTAGATACTAAATGCTTACCTACTTTTGTACACTTTTTTTTGCACAATTATGTTCTTTCCTACCTCTCTCTGATGTTATTTCCATAGTTACAAATGTTGATCTTATATTAGGAGTTTGATAAATGAAGTACCACAGTTTATCACATGTCTAAATTTTCTAATAATATTACTTATGGGAAAATTGTACTTTCTGAAAGATAATGTATTCCCTTATTTAGAGGAAGAATATATTTGTTCCTGTTAAATAAATTTTTTTGCTTGTTAAATTATTTCTAATGAAAACATGGTTGCCATAATAAATGGCTCTCCCAGACTCTACTACTATTGTATTTCTGTGAATTTAAATATGCACTCAAACACCCTGGTTTCTTTCTTTTACAAATAAATTGGTAGGCTAGATTGTCACCAGGATTTTCGACTTGAAATTTCTGAAAATCTAGTTTTCTATTGCACATATTTAATTAAGTAGAAATTGCATATGAGAAACTTTGGTCAGAGGAGAAAGAATTCCATCAGGATAACCAAGTGACAACCAGCAGAGGAATGAAATGGAACTCAGCACTGTGAACCAAACAGGTAGACTGAGTCACTGTCACACAAACCGCCTATGATGAACTCATCTCTGCCCCAAGTTTGTCCATCATTTACACCATGTGAAAGACATTTCTCAACATGGTGGCCTTTTAGGTCTTTGTGAACTTTATTTGGTAGGTTATTCTTCATTTAATCAACTTTTTCTCTTACTATAGTCATACCTCAGAAACTTGATTTCTTATGCTGCTTTACTCTGAAAGCATGACAAACATTTTGCTTGCCCAACACCATCTTCAGTCTTGTTGTTTTCCATCTCAGTTATTACTAGAACAACTGTTGTGCTTACGTCTTGTTTCCTCCTACACTATCTCATCAGAGCTTTTCCCCTCCATGATGTATGCCAAAATTATCCAGTGAAGCCCAAAGCCTAGAAGAATGCAATATTGACTTTTTTCATGTTTGCACTTAGATTACTGAGCTTCAATGGATAAACATCTTGGTATCCGACAGAATGATAGAACTGATCATTTATAATCACCAGCCTCTGTAAGAATTTTCACTACCTGTTCAATCAATTACTTAATTTTTTTTCAGCTTTGTGAAACTTTCCATTTCTCTCATCACACTCTGTCCTCAGCAGAAACTCAAAATTTCTTTTAGAGAGAAAAAAGGAAATCACAGTGAAGAATGATCTCAAATTCCCACTACCAATCTACAAACAACCTTTCTATTCTTTGCTTTTGGTTACAGTACTGGAATCTTCACTCCTCCTGTTTAGAATCAATGTATAAATTGTCCTTTAGCTATT
Source organism: Anoura caudifer (assembly GCA_004027475.1). Classification (NCBI taxonomy): domain Eukaryota; kingdom Metazoa; phylum Chordata; class Mammalia; order Chiroptera; family Phyllostomidae; genus Anoura; species Anoura caudifer. The sequence continues at coordinate 26,137 of PVKU01007735.1, read as the reverse complement.
TCATTCCCGTCCCTTTGTTATCCAGTACCTTCAACTTTTTCAACTGTACAATATCTGCTGACATGTATTAATACATATTAAAAATGATTCAGCATGAACAAAAAGTTCCTTTCTTGAAGACACATCCAACTTCAACTACAATGCTGTTTGCTACTTTTTACAGTATCCCTAAAAATGTTTCTAAAATCTTGTTTCTTATTTGAACACCTACAAGTCCATGGAAACAACCTTGGCAAAAGGCACCAGTGACTTCCTGGTCACTTTAATCAGTGCCCACTTCTTGCTTAACATCTCAATGCCCCTCTGCATGCATGACACTCTCACTAAACACTATCTCCTCTTCAAATTTGATCTCACTTTCTCCAAGTTACTTTCTACTTTTTAAATTTCTTCCAGTGGTCTATACCCTCTTTAAATATCAGATTTCTTCATGCCTTCTTCCTCAACTCTATTTTTTTCTCTCGTCACCCCAGGATATATTTTTATTGATTTTAGAGAGAGAGGAAAGATGAAAGAGAGAGAAATAATTGGTTGCCTCCTGTACATGCCCTTACCCAGGGTCTAACCCCTCACCTAGATATGTGCTCTGATGGGGGAATCAATCTTGCAACCTTTTGGTTCATGAAATGATGCTCTAACCAACTGAGCCACTCAGCCAGGGCTCAGCTCTATTTCCAAGTTATTCTTCCCCTGCTGTATCACTGTGGCTTGCCAAAGCCTGCTGCTATGTAATTCTAATACATTTTTTGAGCTTCAAATGAATCTATCATCTATCTACCTATCATCTATCACCTATCAATCAATCAATTGTTTATCTATCATCTATTATCTATCTCACAATTTAAACTCAAAAAAACAAAACATCTATCAATCAGACCTGCTGTCTATTCCCTCAAGTGCCCCAATGTGTCAACTTCTAGATAGCACTCTTGTTCTCTCTAACCTCTTAATCACTCCTTGCCATAAGGAGTTATCTGATTGATTTTTGAAAAAAGAGCTGACTGAGCAGGCTTAGCCAGTCCTTTCTCTCTTATATTGTGCCTATTCCTTCAGTGCCTGTCTTTCTATTTACTCTTATATTATACTCAGTTATATTATAGTCAGTTGCTCTAGTCAGAAAGTTAGGAGTTAATTTTGTCTTCCTGTCTGTTCCTTCCTTCATCCTCACATCTCCAACCAACCCTTTACTGCCCCAAACTTGCTGTCACCCTCCTTCGTCTGCCTTCAGCTGTCTCTTCTGGCTACTGCAGTGACATTCTAACTGGTATTCCCTATCACTCTTGCATCCAATACAGCTTCAATTTATCTTTTTTAAATGCATAGTTATTAATGTCACCATCCATATAAAATAGTGTAATATTAATAATTATCTGTAGGAAAAAATCCAAACTTCTTAATCTGGCTAAAATTTATGTATAATTAGTTTCCTGTACTTGCTCATCATACTGGCTACCGACCACCTTGTTCTCTGAGAATCAATAGTAGAATCCTTCTCTAAATTATTTAACATGTTATGTATTTCTACCAATGCAGGATTTTTAATTGGATAATGTCCACTATCCTTTCAGATTTCAGTTCTTGGTTTAACAGCCAGTTCCTATGGAAGTTTTCTATTGATTGCCAAAAGAGATTAAGTAAACCTGTTGTGTGCTTTATTGCATTCTGCATTATTCATAGAACATAATGGCAATTCTTTTTAGTGCCACATTGGACTCACCAACATATGGAGCTGCTCAGTAGATATTTGCTTAATAAATGGGTTGCTAAAAAAGAAGTTAAGAAAAAACTATGGTGTGAGGAAAGCCAGGAATGAGAGCATGGGATAGGGATGGCTATTTTGCATTTGGTAGAATATAAGTAAGAGAGCAATTATGAATATCAGTGGGCTTCAAAAACATAAAATTTACTTTTGTGATATGGATAAAAAAGAGGCTGTATACAAAATCAATGACCAAAAGTAACCTTACAGGGTAATCTGATCATAAATTTCCTACAAGGCAGTTCGTGGTGGGTAGTCATGCCACAGGCCTATCACAGGTTGATCTTTGCATTAGGCAAGCTCTATCTATTGTTTTTGTGTCAGGGTTGATGCACCTTTGAAATACCAGAAGTAATCCTCTTTTCCAGACCACTCAAAGGCATAACTATGCTCAAATGAATGCATAATCTTGTTAATTATCACCTAATCTAATCACAGAGATTTCCCCATCAAGCTGCTTTGCTTTCTCCAAACCTTCATATAATCTTCCTCACATTTCCATCCTAATTCTCAATGTATAACAGAACTACAAAACTGTAATTCTCCAGAGTGTTTGAGATCTTCCTTCCCATCATGTGATCAGTTTGGCTCAAATGAACTCTTAAAACAGATCCCTACAAGTTTGGTTGTTCTTACATTGACAGTTATCACTAACGTATTTTTCAATGATGTAAAATCATGTTATTTTCCTTTAAGATTACTGAAGTTATGAAATTAAATATAATAATACTATACTACCATCACACAATAAAATAATGATCTGAAGTGCCATCTTTGACTCAATAGAATAACTATTATGTACAAGGTGTCTCTGGAAGAAGTCCAACCATTGTTAACATAACAACTGCAGTTTGTGTGGCATCGATGTAACCTGGCAGCCAAGGAGAGTGGACTGGAATGTGCATGGGTGACCAATGATGACTTCACTGTACCAGTCAGTGGGGGCAGAAGACACCACTGATTGAGCATGTGTACTGTGTGGCCATTGCATTCAAAATGAGCGAGTAGAGCAGCGAATCTGGGTCAAATTTTGCATTAGGCTTGAATATTCCTCTGCAGAAATTATTCAGATGATTCAGAAGGCCACAGCTATGTGCAACTGGTGATTGGCAGCTCTATCTTGACAATGTGCCCACTCATGCATCACATCTTGTGCAGTTTTTGGCAAAACATCAAATCACCCAAATGACTCAGCTCCCCTACAGCCTAGATTTGGTGCCCTGCAACTTCTGGCTTTTCCCAAAACTAAAATTACCTTTGAAAGGGGAGAGATTTCAGACCATTGATAAGATTCAGGAAAATACAATGTGGCAGCTGATGCAGATTAGGAGAAATGTGTGAGGTTCCAAAGTGCCTACTTTGAAGGGGACTGAGGTGTCATGTCCTATGTACATTGTTTCTTGTGTCTCATATCTTCTTCAATAAATGTCTCTATTTTTCATAGTACACTGCTGGACACTTTCTGCACAGATGTCATTGTATATTATATAAAGGTGACTATTTGTAGCCAGGTCTGAAAAATAACCTGAACTCTAAGGAAAAACAGAGAGCAAATTAATGCACTGCTTTTTGTATTTACTTTTAAAGCACTATAATATCAGTGTAAATGTCGATTTCCACCTTCTCATGTATTGTCAATGTATCCAAGCATTGATAGCTCTCACTGCTACAAAGGACAATGGTGTAAATGTGTTTTATTTTGCTTTGTTAATCCACTCAAGCCCAATATCTCAAAACACAACAGATTAAAGCGGACCATTTTGGCTACCTTCCCTACTACACTTTACATTTATTTGTCTTTCCTAGTATGTTCCTAATGCTGTCTTGTCTCATGAATAATCATTGCTACCACTACTAATACTACTACTATTGTCCAGCTGCTTGCCTCAATGAAAGCCAAACTTGTGAGACAGGTGCTTGTGAGAAGGAAAGTGGTTTATTCAGATGCCAACAATCTGAGAAGATGGGGAATTCTAGTCTCTAAGCCCATCTTTCTATCTCAGTGGTGGCAGAGGTTTTTATATGGAGAGAGAGAGAGAAAACAGAACAAAGAGATCAAGGGGAAGGGGTTGAAAAGTCTCTCCGTAGAGACCAGCATAACCCATTCCGATAAGGACCTCACAGTGATGATCTGGTGTACATCACTCTGGTTTTCATCAATCTTGTTTTTTTGACAAGACAAAAGAAGATAAAATTCATATTTTTATCTTCAGCAAATCTCCTGGAGCTAGGATGACTGAACTTCAGCAAATCTCCTGGAGCTAGGATGACTGAAGGTAGGAGTCTGTATGTTTTGAAGTTAGTTCCTAGTATTCTTACACAAACATGCTGTTTATCTACAAACTACCTAATAATCAGTCAGTACTTACAGAAACAACGTCAAAAAATTGGTGGGGTGGGTTACAGTTCCCCACTGTTACATTACTGCTACTGTGACTAATAATACATGTGATTTTTGAGCACTTATATCTCAGTGCCTTTTTACAGAAGCTTAAGAGGCAGGTCTTGGGGCATTATTATTAACCCCCTTTCATGCATGAGGAAAGTGAAATGGGAGATGTGTGATTTGCCCAAGATCTCAAAGCCAATAAGAGGCAACAGTGGTTTACAAACTCAGTCGTAGGCTGCAGAACCCATGCTGTTTAGCACTATGTTGTAATTTTCAGACAACTGTAATCCTAACTATACTGACATCTGTTACTTATTCTGACACTTCCAGAATCAGTCCTGATTGGTCTGTAGCAATAGCTGAGTTTTGTGTAATAAGAAGACCACTTGACTTGGATTTAAACTGACCTGCAAATCCAAGTGTGCACAATATAAATCCATCCTACTGTCTGGCTCCAGAGCCAGTGAGCTTCTCTGAGGCCTCCTCCTTTTCTAAAAAGAGGGAACGTAATATCAAGTCTATCTGGCTCACTACTTTATCTTCAAATGACAATGAGAGGGTTAATATAAATTTTTTGGTAAATCACTATACAAATTTGAGCAATATTAAGGTATTTTATTTGCACTAGCATTTTTCTGTTATAATACAGAGTAAGAGCCGAGATAAACAACTCTTTGAGACATAACTTGTAAACTTGTGATTATTCATTACCTAGTCAATCACAATTTCAACAAGTGTTAAATGGAAATAAAAATTACTAATGTTAGATGTTACAGTATTTTAGTTTTTTGTAAGGTGGGGTGTGTATGGTGTGATGCACATGTTAATTCCCCAGTAAATTTGAGCTCTCCAATGCCTTTCTTCAGTGCCCTAGGTAGTAGGAATCAATGATCCAAAACATGAATTTTGTCTTCCTTTTTATATTTTATTTTAGTTTTTTTCAATCCTTTGTATTCCTTAAGCTTTGGATCCTGGCTTCTTTTGGCCAAGTTACAGTTTTCTCTTTTCCAATTTTGACGAAATCAAAGTGAACCAATTTTTTTTTTCATGCTTCTTGCCACTTCATTTTTCCTGATTACACAGCTCTGCTTCATCAATTCTCTTTCGAACCACTATTCAGCACTGAATTTGTGCCCACTTGTTAAGGACTTTGCATTGCTCTCTTATTTGTGTCTGAGTATGTGTGTCAATTTAAAAGAGCTGTTTATTTTTTTAGGATATGAATTTTATCTTATTTTTCATGCATGCGTAGTAATGACAAAGTGCAATTATGTCACTACTCTCCCTTTATGTAATTTAAATGTTTAGAGTGTCCCCAAGTATCATATTCCAAAACTGCCACTGACTTTGCTTGTTTACTAATTTAGGACCTTCAACTGTGGTGAGAAACTGGATGCTTCTTTCTCAATTTATTCTTCAATCATTGCATTGTAGTCCCAGAACACACAACTGCGAATGCAGATGTGCCGTTTCCTAGGAGGGCAGCGCACACTCCCCTTGGCATGCCCTTCTCACTCACTCCCGCATGTCTGCCATATTCATGTTGGAGAGCATTTCCTCTCTCTCTACTGGCGAAAATATTTTCCTTTTTAGGGACACAATTTGTCATCTTTCAATTAGTGGTTTTGATGCAATTATTAAGAAAACTCTGCCATCCTTTCTGTGGCCGAAGACTGGAAGCTTTTTTAAATGCATGTATTCCTTTGCATACTTTGTTGTGAAGGGTTTTCGGCAGGCCGCAGTTTGCCCCAAGACCTGTGTTCATTCTGTTATAGCAGGGATTTGCCTCTGTTTTCATCTCACGGCACAGATGAACTAATTACCAAAATTCTGCAGAACACCAAAAAATATATCATAGTTTTTGCTGATGTGATAAAAAATAGGCATACTTTTGATTATTTCACACTGGGCAGCTATTGCTTTGTTGGCTGTTGTCATTTTTTTATCTGACAGTCTAAGGGAAAAGTGGCCAGTGCATCTGACTAAATAGTCAGGTATTGCATGTTTTAAAATTCTTGCGGCACCAATTGAAAATTCTTTTTTTATTGTTCAAGTACAGCTGTCTCCATTTTTACCCCATCACGCCCCGCCCATCTCTACCTCCCATGCTTGAACTTACTCCCTTTGGCTTTGTCCATGTAATTGCTATCTTACGGAACTAAACTGAGATGTTTCACCTCGTTCAGATTTTATTTTCCTCGTTGTGAGGATGGAAGTGATGACTTCCAAGCTCCATATATGCCAGACAGAACAGTTTGGTCCTTTTCATCAGTAAGTACATTTGTTGTGTGGATGTACCTTAGTTTGTTTAACTCTTCACCTGTTGAAGGACACCTGGGTGATCTAGTTTTTGACTATTAAGTAAATGTGCTATAAACAGTCATACATAGGTTTTTGTTTAAATGAAAGTTTTTATTTATCTGAGGTAAATGACCAGAAGTGCAATTATTGGGTTTTATGTTGCATGTTTAGCACTAAAAACAACAGTAATAAAAAAAATGCAAACATTTTTCAAGAATAGCTGCGCATTTTTTGCACTTTATTTTTATTGTTGACACTGTGACAAGTGTCCCCATTACTGCCCCTCCCCTTTGCCCATCTCTTCTTCCATCCCTACCCCCCTTCCCTCTGGCCATCACCACATTGTTGTCTGTGTCTATGAGTTATGCATATATGTTCTTTGGTTAACCCCTTCACCTTCCTCCATTCAGTCACCCTTCCTCCCTCCCCTCGGCAGCTGTCAGTCTGTTCCATGTGTCTAAGCTTCTGTTTCTATTTTCTTTGTCAGTTTATTTTGTTCATTAGACTCCACATATAAGTAAGATCATAGCTGTGCCATTTTATGTTCTCAGCAGCAACATGTGAGTGATGGAGTTTCTCCACATCATCATCTGGATTTGGTGGTTTTATTAATTTTTAGTCATTCTGCTATGCATTTAGTAATATCACAGTATAGTCTTATTTTGCATTTTCATAAAAATATTAACATTTTTATGTGCTTATTTGCCATCTATATATACTCTTCACAAAATGTTTCTTCAGGTCTTTAGCCCATTTAGTAATTGCATTGTTTGGCTTTTTATTGTTCACGCTAAGATTTCTTTATTTCTTGTAGGTATTGGTTCCTTGTCAGATGTGTTTGCAAGTCTCCCAGTTTAGCTTATTTTTTCTTCCTGTTGATAAGGTCTTTGCAGAGCAAAAGCTTTTAATTTTCAGGAGCTCCAATTTATCAATTTTCCTACAGTGGAATGTGTTTTTGGTGTCAGGTCAAAGAAAATTTTGCTCAGCCCTAGGTCCCATAAATTATCTGTTTCTGTATTGTCTGCTCTGGTCCACTAACACGTATCCATGCTCATGCCATACTGTGCTGTCTTGATGATTTTAGCTCTACATATCTACAATAGTTTCAGGCAGTTATACATTTTCCTTTATTTTTTTTGGTCAAATTATGTATAATCTTTTTAAGTTACAAAAGTAATATACAGTGGTACACTAGTCAAATATTTCAAATGCCAGCAGATTCATGTGTTTCTTGAGAGTGTAATTTGGTAGCTTTTACAGAAGAATCTTCCTTTCAATCACAAAGGAGACGGATATATTGTTTGCAGAGATGTGCATCCTCCCCAACAGGCTTAAGACTAATGCTTCTAGCTATACATCGATGGCTCAAAGGTCCATTCTTTTAATTCTTTTAACTGAAAAGACAGAAAGCAAAGTTTGGCCCTGGGTGGAATTCTCCTCATATTGTAGTAGTAGATTTTGACAGGGCCATGTTGCTTTGCTTCCATCACAACAACTCAAGATGGCCAGAAGCCTAATCTTTTGTTGTGCGGTATGACTAGGGAGAAACTTGGAACGATTTTGCAAAAGCAGCCTTTTGTGCAGTTATGCACAGACGGTTAGAGAGGATTAGCCTTATCCCCACCTGGGTAGTTTCCCTAGTGTCAGGAAGGCTCATGTTAAGCTGTTATTGTCTGTACACATTTGGAGATAAAGTGGTTAAGCAGAAATGTCCATGAGCTATTACTGCCAGAATGATAACTGTTCTACACAGGAACTTCTTGGTGCTAGGAAACAGGGGATTTGTCTTTAGTGGATTTTAAGCTGGAAGTGTGTCTTACTGGCTAAGGGGGATTGAAATGACCCTCTACTGATCCGTATTCAGAACTCCTTGGCAGGAAGACTGCTTCATCAAGGGATGCTGCATGCTGGAACAGCAGAGTTTTATATAGTAGATGTTGGAAGAGAGAAGCACCTTCTATGATAATAATTTGTAGAGATTTTATAGAAAAATAATGGTTTCAATAAAAGTCAAACTATATTACCTCTGCTATATCCTTTGGCTTGAGAAGCAGCACATAAAAAGACAGGGAAATACGCACTAGAGTAGAAAGTGATATAAAAGTGATATCAAGAAACTTAAATCTTAATTATTCTTGCTAAGTAATTTGTAGACAGAAATAATTGGTTGAAAAGATACCAATAAAATGGAATGTCATTAGCCTGCATCATTTTACCACCCACAGTCCTCCCTCTACCATTTTATATAGGGAGCTACTTTTCTCCTCATATAAATCATGAGGTCCTTCTTGTGGATAGGTTTGATCACAGTGCTCTTTCTCCTTGACCACAGGGGTGACCATGTGACCCGGTTAAGCCAACCGCAGACTCCCAGCCTGTGGCCACAGCAATTGTTTTTATTATGGGCTCACATTCCAAGCTAGGTTGATCAGACTCAGTTCCTAAGCCTTCCTGTCTGAACACTTGGAGTGGGTATGCTGGACCATTAGGGAAAGTCAGCCTGACAAAATGGTAAAAAGAGACAAGATTCTTTAGACTTATTTTTCCCTGAGATCAGTTATACCCTATTTTTTCCTTCAGTTTGTTAGTTGAAGTAATGTATTTTTATTTTTTTATGTTTTTGCTTATTTATTAATTCATTTTTATCAGAACTTTTCAGAGTAGTTTTAGGTTTACAACAAAATTGAAAAGAGGGTATAAAGATTTCCCATATACTCATTGTCCCCACACATGCCTAGGCTTCTCAATTATTAACGTCATTCACCAGCATAGTTGTTTTTTTACTACATTGACACATGATAATCACCTGAAGTCCAAGTTTACCTTAGGGTTTATTCTTGATGTTGTATGCTTTACGGATATGGAAAAGTATATAATGACATATATCCATTATTACAAATGGATATATGTATTATTATAGAGTATTTTCACAGCTGTCTCCATAGTTTTGCCTTTTCCATAATGTTATATAGTTGGAATCATACAGTATGTAGCCTTTCAAATTGGCTTTTTTTTCCCGACCTAGTAACATGCATTCAAGCTTCCTCCATGTGTTTTTTTATGGCTTGATAACTAATTTCTTTTTGGTGCTGAAGAATATTCCATTGACTTTTTGCATCACAGCTTATGTAATTATTCACCTACTGGAAAACATCTTGGTTACTTTCAAATTTTTGCAATTAAAAATAAAGTTGGTATGGGAAGGGTCATCAAGGAACATTTATAAAAGGCCCATGGACAAAGCCGAAGGAGAGTAGGATTGAGGGTAGGTGGTAGGGGTGAGTGGGGTGGGGGAAAGTGGTGGCAGGAAAATGGAAACAACTGTACTTGCACAACAATATAAAATAAAAAATAAAAAAATTAAAGTAAAATAAAGAAAGAAAGCTCGTATAAATGTGTGCAAGGTTTAGTGAGACCTAAGTTTTTATCTCTTCTGGAATACTGAGGAATGCAATTGCTGGATCGTATGGTAAGACTATATTAAGTTTTGTAAGAAACTGCCAAACTTTCTTCCAAAGGGGTTGCGCCATTTTGCATTCCCATCAGCAATGTGTAAGACTTCCTGTTGCTCCACTTCCTGACCAGGGGAAGGTGTTCTCAATGTTCTGGATGTGAGACATTGTAGTGGGTATGTAGGGGTATCTCATGGTTGCTTTGACTGGCATTCATTTGATAAAATATGATGTAGACCATCTTTACATATGCTTATGTGCCATATGTGTATTTTCTTTAGTGAGTTGTCTGTTCAGTTCTTTCACCAAATTTTTAATAGATTTATTTGTTTTCTTATTGTTTGGTTTGAAAAGTTCTGTTTATATTTTGGGTAATCATCCTTTATCAGATGTGTCTTTTGCAAATATTTTCTCCCAGTCTGTGGCTTGTCTTTGAATTCTCTTGGCATTACCTTTTGCAGAACAAAAGTTTTTCTTTTCTTTTTTTAAATTTTAATGAAGTCCAATTTGTCAGTTAGTTCTTTTATGGGTTATGTCCTTAGTGTTTTATCTAAAAAGTCATCACCATATCTAAAGTCATTTAGGTTTGGTCTTATATTATCTTCCAGGAGTTTTCTAGTTTTGTATTTTACATTTATTTGCAAATGTATATAAGATCTAGGTAATTTAGACAAATGTAATTTAGGTCTAGTTCTATTTTGAGTTAATTTCTGTGTAAAGTATAAGATCTGTCTAGATTCCTTTTTACATATGGATTTGCAATTGTTCCAGCACTATTTGTCAAAGATAACTACCTTTTCTGCACAGCATTGGCTTTACTCCTTTGCCCAAAATAGTTGTCTGTGTTTACAGGGGTACTGTTTCTTGGCTCTGTATTCTGTTCCATTAACCTGTCTGTCTATTCTTTCACCAATACCACACTGTCTTTATTACTGTAGCTTTATACAAAGCCTTGAAGTTGGTTAGCATCTTATACTTACATGTTTCAGTTTTGGGGTGCTAACATGAATGGTGTTATATTTCTAATTTCACATTCCATTTGTTCATTGACATTTGTATATTAATCTTATACACTGCAAACTTGCTATAATCACTTATTAGTTCCAGAAGTTTTTCTGCTGATCCTTTTGGAGTTTCTATATAAATAATCATATCATCTGTGAGCAAAGACAGTTTTATGTGCTTCTTTCCAATCTGCCTTCCTTTCTTTTCCTTTTCTTGCTTTACTAAATTAGCAAGGGATCCCAGTATACTGCTGAGAAAGAGTGATGGGAGAGAAAATCCTTGCTATGTATTTGATCTTCATGGGAAGGCTTTGAGTTTTTCACCATTAAGTTTGATGTTTTCTGTATGTTTTTAAAATAAGTAGCCTTTAAGTTGAGAAATTTCCCTTCTGTTCCCAATTTACTGATGGTTTTATCACAAATGGATATTGGATTATGTCAAATACTTTTTCTGCATCTATTGATGTGATGACATGGTTTTTGATTTTTAGTCTGTTGTTATAGTAAATTCTGTTAATGAATTTTCAAATGTTGAGCCAACCTTGTATACATAGGATACATCCTATTTGGTCATGATGGATTATTTGTTTTATACTTTTTGGATTTGATTTGCAAATATTTTATTGAGGAGTTTAGCATCCATATTTATGAAGATATTATTTTTTAGTTTTTTTTTTTAAATAATGGCTTTGCCTGGCTTCATACAAGATAGGAAGTATTCATTCTACTTTTATCCTCTGAAATGGATTGTAGGGAGTTGGTATAATTTCTTCCTTAAATATTTTGTAAAAATGTAATGAATCCACTTGGGGCTGGTGCTTTCTATTTTGGAAAGGGAATAATTATTGATATAATTTTTAATACATATAGACATATTCATATTACCTACTTCTCATGTGAGTTTGGAAAGGTTTTGTCTTTAAGGGATGGTCCATTTCATTGAGGCTATCAAATTTTTACTCATAGAATTACTCATAGTATTTCTTTATAAGACTTTTAATACTCATGACATCTGTAGTGATGTCCCCTCCTTCATTTCTGATATTAGTGATTTTGTCCAGTCATTTTTTCTTGCTTAACCTAGTTAGAGACTTCAGGATTTTATTGACCTTTTCAAAGAAACAGCTTTTGGTTTTGCTGATTTTCTATATTGATTTTCTGCTTTCAGTCTTATTTGCTTATACTTTAATTTCTATTTTCTTACTATAATTGCTTTGCATTTAATTTTCCACTTCATTTCTTGTTTCCTGAAGTGACCACAGCAAGTGAACTCACAGTTTTTGACACATTCTTTGGACTAAAATGAGTTAAACATTAAAAAGTCAAAGAAAGTATTGCAAATGTAAAGGAAAAGAGAAATGGCATACATACATATATGAATGTCAAATATGTGATTATATATATGTACAATTATAACACAATGGTAAGTATTTCTGTATTTAAATGTAGAAAAGGTACAGTAAAAAAAGTGACATGCATGCATGATAATGAACTCTGGTTTTACATCACTAATATTTTATTTTGAAAGGCTCTATGCTGCCTATGCCCATCATATCATTTTATGACAGTTCATTTTCAGATCTTGTAGAGGAAATATGGAATGGACAACTGGGAAGTGGGTTTCACTGCTGGTGTTGTGGATATGGGGCTTCTTATTTTTTTCTGTTCCTTGACAATGCAGAGCTGCTCAGCATCTTATATTCAATGATCCACATGCAGTTCTCTCACCATCTTATGTCACTTAACAACAGTGATATGCTCTGAGAAATGCATTACTAGGCTATTTCATTGTTGTACAAACATCACAGAGTGCACTTACACAAACCTAGATGATATAGTCTACTACACAGCGAGGCTATATGTTATAGCCTATTGCTCCAAGGCTATAAAACTGTACAGCATGCTGCTGTACTGAATACTGTGGCAATTGTAACACAATGGTAAGCATATATTTCTATATTTAAACATAGAAAGTGTACAATAAAAAAGATTTAAAATGTTGTACCAGTATAGTGCACTTATTGTGAATGGAGCTTGCAGGTCTACAAGTTGCTCTGGGTGAGTCAGTGAGCGAATGGTGAGTGGTAGTGAAGGCCCAGGACATTACTGTACACCTCTGCAGACACTGTAAACACTTTCTGACAAGCACAACCCCTTGTTTCCTTCTGACAGTGTCAGAAATCAAATGCTGAAGCTGTCAATGTTGTTCCAAGAAAAGGAATTTGGGTTGAACTAATTGGAAAGGAGCAGAAACTGGCTGGGTAAAGCGTGGGTCACCACAATAGTGACTATCAGGAGGAATTGAAGGGTAGCCTGGAGGTCAGTAAAAGTAAGAAATTAAGCTAATGAGATAAATATAGGGTATTAGCATGACAATACTGGTTTGGCTGTTTCATGCTGTAGCACTGATCAGATGAAGAAACTTTGTGCATTCATTAAAATGAAAAAGAGGGTCCTTAATAGAGAGAGTATGTAGAACTGAGGACTCAGTATTTTCACTTTGGAAATTTGTTCTTGGCTCCATTGACCCTCTCTGGTGCAGAGGGTTCCCTCTGGCATTACATTGATGGAAGAAATAAAATTTACCTATGCTTTACCTCATTATAACCTGAGAATATTTTCAAAGCACAGGGACGGGCTGCTTGTGTGCTACCAAAGAAAGCTCTCACTAACAGTGGCAGAGGCACTTCATAGTGTTAAGGTAGCTCCTGCGATCTGTGTTCTTTTAGAGGATTTTAGGGCCTCCACAAAAAATCTACAGCATTGTACCCTGAAGACCAGCAGGCTAGATCTGGGAGAACCCTATGACCATGGAGCACTGATTGGACAAGTTCCTCTGTTCTTAAACCAGTTAGTGGCTGATTGATTGGGAGGTGATCTGTGTACTCAAAATCGAGGTGCTATGAGTGAGAGAATATATGTCCCCACAGATATTGCTCTCATTACAAAAATCTTCCTGAACCACATTACCTTCTATTTCTTACAGGAAAATCAGCTCCGTTATAATCTGCGGGGACATGGCTATATATGGTCTATCAGTGACTGAGACATTGATGTATGGGATGTGACTGTAATTTCGTGAAAGGTGTAAGAATGGTGATTTAAGTTCATTTTCGTGTATATGGGCGTTCAACTGTTCCAGCACCATTTGTTTCAAAGACTAATTTCTCCATTGAATTGCCTTTTCTTCTTTGTCAAAAATAAACCGACTATACCTGTTGGCACGTATTTCCGAATTCTTTCCTGTTCTCTTGATTTATGCATGCACTCTTATCCCAGTACCACACTCTCTTGATTGTCGGAACCTTAGAGTGAGTCTTGAAATTCAGAGTGCCAGTGCTCCAATTTTGTTTTTCTTTACTTGCATTGCATATTCTGCGTCTTCTGTCTTTTCATATCAACTTCAAAATAAGTTTGTTGACATCCTAAAAATAACTTGCTGAGGTTTTGGTTGAAATTGTACTCGTAGATCAAAATGGGAAGTATTCATTTCCTAACAACATTGAGCCTTTCAGCCCGTGCTCACAGACTTTCTCTCTATTAAATTGGATAGTCTCTGATTTCCTTTATCAGGGTTTTATAGTTTTCCACAAACCCTTTACATGTTTTGTCAGATTTATACCTAAGTATTTTTTTGTTTACTATTATACATGTGTTGCTTTTTGAAAATTCCAATTCCAATAGTTAATTCCTGCAATATAAGAACACACTGATCCCATATATTAACTCTGTGTCCTGTGATCTTGCTATAGTTGCTTATTAGTTCTAGGATTTTTTTGTTGTTTTTTTGATTCTCTACATATATAATCATATCATCTGTACATAGAGATATTTTTATTTCCTCCCTTCTAATTTATACATCTGCACTCATTTTTCTGTGTTATTGTACTAGCTTTCAGTACAATTATAAATAGGCTTGGTGAAAGAGAACATGTTTGCCTTGTTCCTGACTTAGGGGGAAGACTTCTAATTTTCACTATTAAGTATGATGTTTACTCTATTTTCACACTTTTTTTAAATCAAGTTAAGGATGTTTCTCTCTCTACATCTAGTTTTCTGAGAGATTTTAATCATAAATGAGAGTTCGATTTTGTCAAATGCTTTCTCTAACTCAATTGATATGATCATATTATTTCTCTTTAGCCTGTTGATATAGTGGATTGCCTTTAGAGGTTTTTAAGTGTTCAACCAGGTTTGAGTAGCTGGAATACATCTCATTTGATCACAGAGTATATTCTTTTTTGGCATACTTTTGGATTTAACTTGCTAATATTTTATTGAGGATTTTTGCATGTGTTTTTATGAAGGATTTTGGTTTGTAATTTCCTTTCTATTTTTATTCTTGTAATGCCTTTATCTGGTTCTGGTGTTAGAATAATTCTAGACCCAGAATGAGTTAGGAAGTGTTCTGTCTAGTTCTGTTTTTTGAATGAGTTTGTGAACTGTGGTATTTTCCATTTTGAATGTCTGTCACAATGCATAAGTCATCTGGGCCCAGCTTTTATTCAAGTTTGCTAATTATTTATTTAAATTCTTTAATATATAAAAGCCATTTCTGATTATCCATTTTTTCTTAAATTTAAGTTTGGCAGTTTGCATCTTTTAAGGAGTCAACTTCATGTAAATTATCACACAAAAGGCACATATTTGGTCACATTGTTCTTTAATCATTCTTTTAATGTCCATGAGATCAACAGTGATGAACCATCCTTCAATTCTAACATTTGTAATTTGTATTTTCTTTTCTTTTACTATAGTTAGACAACCTAGAGTTTTATTAACTTTGTTGATTTATTTGAAGAACCAGCATTTTGTTTCATTTCTGTTTTTCTGTTTTCAATTAATAATTTGTGCTCTAATTTTTAGGTCTTTTGTTTCTTTTAGGATGAAATTGTTCTTTATGTAGTGTTATAATATTAATTTCAGGGTGTCCTTTTTCTAATATATGCCTTTCATGTATACATTTTCCTCAAAACACTGTTTTTGCTCCATCCTATAATTTTTGATAATTTGTATTTTCATTTTAAGTTCACAGTATCTTTATTTACCTTGGGACTTCTTTGATTCTAGTGTTATTTAGTGTCTGTTTTTTTTTTTTTATTTCCAAATATTTAGGATTTTTCAAGTAGCTTTTTATTATTGTGTTCTGCTTAAATTCCATGTGGTCTAAGAACATACTTTGTAAAATTTCTGTTCTTTGTAATTTTGTAAGTAAGGTATGGTATATGGTCAAAAATGCATTCTGTCTTAAGAAATGTTCCATGTGAGTTTAAAAAGAATTTTAATTCTGATTTTGTTGAATGAAGTATTCTGAAAATGTCGATTAATCCTATTGTTGGATAGTGCTATTAAGGTCATCTCTGTCTGTCTTTACTGACTTTCCCCCTGCTTGATCTGTGAAATACTGACAGGGGGGGTTCAATGTCCAGCCACAACAGTAGATTGTCTATTTCTCATCTCAATTATGTCAGTTTTTGCCTCATGAATTTTGATGCTCAGTTTTTAGGTGCATATAGATTTAGTATTGCTATGTCTTAGTGGAGCATTTTTACTTTACTAGGATATACTTTCCCCTACATCCAAAATAATTTTCCTTTTTTAAAAGCCTGTTTTCCTTGAAATTAATATAGTTACTCAGCTTTCTTTTGATTAATGTTTGCATTTCTTATCTTTCTATGCCCCTTTTCTTTTAATCTGTCTATCTTTATATTGAAAATGACTTTTTGTAGAAAACATATATTGGGGTCATTTGTAATGAACTCTGAGAATCTCTGTTTTTTTTTGTAATGGTGTATTTGGACCATCTAGCTAAATTAACATTTACCATGTTTGTAGCTGCTGAGTGTTTCCTGCATTCATTCTTTGTAGTTTTATCTTCCCCTCTTTTTCTGTCTTCTATGGTTTAACTGAGTGTTTTATAAGATTCTATTTCTTCACTTCTCTTAGCATAGAAAATATACTTCTGTTTAAATTTTTTTTTACTGTCAGTTTGTTCTTTATTTCAATGTTTCTAGTTATATTTTGCTTGCTTATTTGTTTTGTTGATTACTAAGCAGAGGGAGGGGGCAGAGGATTAATGGGGAAAGATATGGGAAAGTCCATCAAGGAACATGAATGAAGGACATATGGACAAAGCCAAAGGGGGGTAGGTTCCAGGGTGGGTGGCAGGGATGAATGGGACAGTGGACATGGTGGGGTGAAAATGGAGACAACTGTATTTGAACAACAATGGAAAAAAAGAAAGAAAAATTTTTAGTGGTTGTCCTCAAGTTTGCAGTATATAGATACAACTAATCCAAATGCACTTTAATATAACAACTCTGTTATTTTACATAAACTCTTAAAGAGTTACATAAAATCTCTCATAAAGAGTTACATAAATTCTTTCATGTATAGTGTATTATACTTATAGAATAATATTCTCAATTATTTTCTCCATGCATATATGTGTGCATATATGTATATATACATATGTGTATATATTTACATATATATGCTATGATAACCCAACATATTCATACTACTACTTTAAAAATTATCTTTTATATTAAATAAGAGTAAAAACAATAAAAGATTTTATTTAGCTTTCATTTATTACTTCCATGGTACTACTCCTTCTTTTATGTAGATACACAATTCTGACCTATACAATTTATCATTTTCCTTTTTCCCTTTTGAGACTCCTAAGATTTCTTGCATGACAGATCTGCTTGCAGTGATTTCTCTCAATTATTATTTGTCCAAAAAGTATTGATTTGTCCTTCATTTTGGAAATAAAATTTTGGTGGATATTTAATCTTAGGTTGATTTTTTTTTCCTTTCAGCACTTTGGGGAATGGTGGAGGGAAGGGAAGGGATTGGTCAAAGACAATGCATAAATGATTCATGGGTGTGGACAATGGAGTGGGGATTGACTGAAGAAGTAAGGGGTGGGCTCAGTGGAGAGGGGCAAAGGGGGGAAAACTGGGAAAACTTTAATAGAATAAACAATAAAAAATAAATGTCACTTCATTCTTTTCTTGCTTGCATAATCTCTCACAAGAATTCCGCTACAATTTTCATTCTTGTTCCTCTATAGGTAAGATGATTTTTCCCTTTGACTTCTTTCTGGATTTAGTCTTTAGTCTTTGTTTCTACATGATATGCCTAGTATATTTTGCTTTATCTTATATTGTGCGGATATTTACACTATGAGTGATCTCTGAGATTCCCTTACCTGTAGTTTAATGTCTGATACTAACTTGGAAAGCTCTCAGACACCTTTGCTTCAAATGTTTCTTCTGCTCTCTCCTTTTCACTCTCATCTGTTCCAGTTACATTAATATTATACCTTTTAAAATTGTTCCACAGTTTTGGGATTTTATGTTCTTGCTTTTTCTATTTCTCTTTGTCATTGCATTTCATTTTGGAAGTTTCTCTTTGATGTATATTGAGATACAGTGATCTTTTCTTAGTGTGTCCAGTCCCTTAATGAGTCCATTTATTGTATTCCTTTAGTTACAATCTTTTTATTTCTAGTACTTTATTTTGATTTTTATATCATCCAGCTGTTCTTGCAGGTTGTTACTTTTCATTAGAGCCCTTAACATGTTAATTGTGATTTCTTTAAATTTCTGGCCTGAAAATTCCTACATGTGTGGCATCATCTGAATCTGGTTCTGATGTTTGCTGTGTCTCTTTAGGCTTTTTTTCTTTCTTTTTGCTTTTTACATACCTTGTCATTTTTTTGTTGTTGTTGTTGCTGTTGAAAGCTGGTCATGTTTTGTCAAGTGATAAAATGGAGATAAATAAGACTTTCTGTGAGATTTAAGGTTGATGTATGTAGGCATTGACCTGTGTTTAATATTTTCATGGATTTATACGTAGAGGCTTTATATTACTTTTTAAAATTATATTTTATTATTTATGCTATTACAGTTGTCCCAACTATCCCCCTTTGTCTCCCTTTATTCAGCCCCCCACTCCCTCACAATGCCCACACCATTGTCCATGTCCATGGGTCCTGTATAAATGTTCTTTGGCTACTCCATTTCCTGTACTGTACTTTACATCCCCAAGGCTACAACCCCATATACTACCACCACCAACAACAAAAATGACAAGGCATAGGAACTACCATTATGTACTTCTTAATCCCTTCAACATTTTTACCTATTCCCCCAAGCCCCATCCCATCTGGCAAACATCAAAACAATCTCTGTATCTATGATTCCATTTCTGTTCTGCTTGTTTCTTTATGTGTGTTTTAGATTCAATTGTTGTACATATGTATTTATTTCCATTTTATTGTTCATATTTTTTATCTTCTTCTTTTACTGCTTAAAGAAGACCCTTTGCCCTGGCTGGTGTGGCTCAGTGGATTGAGTACTGGCCTGTGAACCCAAAAGTTCACTGGTTCAATTCCTAGTCAAGGCACATGCCTAAGTTTCAGGATAGGTCCCCTGTTAGGAGCAAGTCATAAGCAACTGATCCATATATCTCTCACACATTGATGTTTCTCTTCCTCTCTTTCTCCTTCCTTTCCCCCTTTTTGAAAGTTAATAAATATCTTTTAAAAAGATAGCATAACATAATTTATTAAAAAGAAGATCCATTAATATTTCATATCATACTGGTGTGGTGGTGATGAACTCTTTTAGCTTTTCCTTGTCTTGGAAGCTCTTTATTTCTCTGTTGATTCTAAATGGTAGTTTTGCTGAGTAAAATAATCTTAGTTGTCGGTCCTTGCTTTTCATCACTTTGAATATTTCTTTTCAATCCCTTCTAGCCTGCAAATTTCTTTTGAAGAATCAGCTCACAGTCTTATGGGGGCTATTACCTTGTAGGTGACTAACTGCTTTTCTCTTCCTGCTTTTAAGATTCTCTCATTGCCTATAACCTTTGGCATTTTAGTTATGATGTGCCTTGATGTCGCAGCTGGCCTTGATTCACAGCTTGGCCTTGCCTGGCCACCTCCAAGTCCAGCACAAGTGGCAGGCATCTGCAGATCTCTTTGTAGCTAGTGCAGTGTGACACTGGACAGAACACAGCCAATGGATGACCTTGGACATGGCAACATTAATCAAGGCTCAGCTACAAGAGGAGCATGTACACAGCCCATACATTGGGTACCCAGCTGGGGTAATAGGGGGGTTGTGTTATCAGACTCTACAGGACACATACTACATTAGCCACTCTCTCAAGCTACCTATATGTAGAAACAAACAGGGAAGCTGCCAAAATAAGGAGACAAAGAAACATGGCCTAAATGAAAGAAAATAGTGTAACTACAAGAAAAGAACTAAACAAAATGGAAAAAAGCAGTCTATTATTTGCAGAGTTCAGAACACTGGTTATGCGGATGCTCAAGGAAATTAGTGAGGGCCTCAACAGCATAAAAAAGATCCAGTCAGAAATGAAAGGTACACTAATTGAAATAAAGAACAGTTTACATGGAATCAGCAGTAAAGTGGATAAAGCTGAGAATCAATTCAGTGATTTGGAACATAAGGAATTAAAATACTATTAATCAGAAAAGTAAGAAGAAAAAAAATAAAAATAAAAAAATAAATAAAGATAGTGTAAGCAGCCTCTTAGACAATTTCAAGCATTCCAACATTTGTATCATAGGAGTGCCAGAAGGAGAAGAGAAAGAGCAAGAAATCAGAAACCTGTTTGAAAAAATAATGAAAGAACACTTCCCTAATTTGGTGAAGGAAACTGATATACATGTCCAAGAAGCACAGAGAGTCCCAAACAAGATGGCCCCAAAGAGGCCCACTCCAAGATACAAGATACATCATAATTATATTACTTTAGTATCCTTTTTTCTGTATCCCTTTTGACTTTGGGTTTCTGAATCTGTGTCTTTCATCTGTAAACCATTGTTATTATAATGGAGCCTTGCTGCTGTGGTAGAAAAGTGTGGGAAGGGGAAATGTTCTATAATCTTTTAATTAAATCTCTGTATTTTTGTGAGCTTGTGCCTCTGGGTTGTGACCTTTATACATGTTTCTCTATTTGGATAAATTTTTATCTTCTTTAGATGAGATAGGGAAATTAAACAAGGCAGGAGTATGAGTAAATCACTTCCCCTAGGTGGGATAAATGTCTGGTAATTTTTTTTCTCTTTGGAGAATAGGCAGTGTTCACAGAAATAATTCTGGGAGTATTCGACAATAATTACCCTGCCCCCTTCCTTGCCAGATCCAAAAGGGGATCCTTTTATGATATTTACATTGAGAATATAGTGGGCTTGCAAAGTATGCAGCTCTTCCTAAGGCTATGGCCCCAAGATTTTCTTTTGTCTTGCTAGTCCACACTCATCCCCCAGCAACTCAGCCAAATCGCCATGTCATTATTCCTAGACATTTATGATCCCTGTGGCTCCTACTCCAAGCGAGCAATCCTTGACTGTGACTCTCTTGATTTGACAGTTTCTCCAAATTCAGGGTGGCAATTTGGCTTGTAATCTAAGTGATCTGAAGGATTCAATTTTTAAAAAATTGATTTTCTCTTTGTTCTACTTTTTCTTGTTAAGGGTGGGAACAACAACTTCAAATCTCTTCTTTATATGTTGCAGCTGAAACCAGAGTTGCCAGCCATTGAATTTTTAACTTCTAGAGTGTTAAGTTCACTCCCTTCAAGGATTTAAGGCTTATAGTGATATTCTCAATTTTTTGTATTCTTATCAACATAATAATTATATTTATTTTACAGTTATTTTCTGACAACTGTGATGTCTAAATAGTCTAGCTATTTTTCTCTTGTTTTCTGGTCATTGTTTTTGTTAAAGTATACTTTGTAATTTTTTTATTTAATATTAAATATTGTATATAAAAAATCAGAGAAGTCCTGAATAATGGTGTCTCCCACAAAGAGGCTTAACCATTTTTCTGGAGAGCAAATTGAGGATAGGCTGAGTCACTTGATCTCTTGGAGGATTCTTTTTTAAATTGTTTTTAATTAAAAAAAAACTTTTATTGTTGACACTATTACAGATGTCTCCATTCCCCACCCCATCTTTCCTTCTTCCACCCAGCTCCCACCCCCTTCCCTCTGGTCATCACCATACTGTGGTCTGTATCTGTGAGTTACGCATATATGTTCTTTGGCTAATCCCTTCACCTTCTTTCAACCAAGTCTCCCCTTGGAGGATCCTTTTTCCTCTTTTTTTTTCTTCCTTTCAGCCAGAACATGTTTATCTTTGGCTTTACTTCTAGATCATAGTCCTCTCTTTTAGTCTGTCCTCCTCTGAGGTCTTAACTACAAGCTAGGGTTGTTTACTAGTGCTATTCATCTTGACAGGTCTGGAACTCCAACCCCTGACTTCTACTATTGTAGTAGCTCTCTGAGCATACTTAGAAGCTGAAAAATAACCTCAGGGGCAGTTGCACACAGATAACTTGTATTCATTTTTTGTGGTTCTCTCTACGCTGAGATTTTGTCCTACAAGTTCAATCACTTTGACATTTGGCAACTCCAATATCCGAATTATCAAAAATGTCAATTACATTAACTAGAGTATGAAACATTCCCAGCTTTTTCATTGTCCTGAACTATATCAATGTATAGGGTCCAGCAGAAGTAATGCCTGCTTGAGTGTGGTTGGTAGCGTAGTAATATGGGTGCACTAATTTATAGTTTTAATTTGAACATGCCATCCAAAAATGTCAAAGGGTATGATTAGTGTGATATTGTTGTGTTTCAGAATTACATGCTTATGATTTTGTAATAAAATTTTTGCAATAAAAAGGGGTGTTATTTGTGTCAAACCCTGTATATTTATATTTAAGAATATATTCAACCAAATTGAATATTGTTTTAGGGACTTAGAAGAACATTATATACAAAATATTGAAAGTACAAATTAGTCTACACAATAGTAATCAAGAGAATTGCAAATAATGGACCTGTTAACATCTTAAAATAAATTCAATTGCCTCATGGTTTACATTAATTAAGATCTGCTTAAATTGTGTGCTATTTGGAGAGTCCATTTTTTAAAAATGTAGTGCTCATAAACTAAGAAATAGTTACCATGAAAAGGTCATATGTATTGTAGTTGTGAAATATGGGTTTAATATAAATAATTAAAAAACTTTTTATTTTACCATTTTTCATGTGACATTGTATAGTTAAGTGTAGTGAAGTGGCATACTATATGAAGGAAGCTGAGTGAAGATAAATACCAGTGCAACACTCTTGATAATTGTGTGGGGCAATTGTGTGGTTGCTCACACATTAAAAACATTTTCTTTTTTTAATTCCTTCAAGAAAAAAAACAGAATCATTGAATCTATTTGTTCTGTATTTGGTGAAGAGGACATATTAAGCTTCATTTAGAACACAGTTTAGAGTGTATATATCTCTGTAATAAGATAAATTGTTTGAGAGAGAATACATTTATTATTACAATTATTTAGTTTACTATAAATATATACATTAAGAAATTGAAAAGAGGGAGGAAAAAAGAAAGAGAGGAAGAGAGAGAAAATTTAGAGAGTATGATTTAGCCTCAATAACATAGCTAAAAATAATTGTGCTTTACTTAAAATAAATTCTTAGATTATGTCTCCACCATGGAAACAATAAATTAAATCTTAGAATTCAGTGCTTGGTGCCCAATTAATCTTTGCTCTAATTTCAAGATGTTACCTATAAAAGGTATATTATTGTTTATGTACCTTGTATCATCATGGAAGTTAATTCAAATAATTTATTTAAAGCAATAAATTCTGATAATCACACACAAAAGGTGTTTACACAATCCATGGACAATGTGTCCAGATATTTATTTTAAATAAACATTAGTATAAATTTCTCATTTACACGTATACATTGATCAGCTATTCTAAAAACTTACTACTATAACTTATTATAGCACATTATTTTCATACATACACACACATATACATGCACATTTTAACTACCACTTTTTTTGAAACAAAGAAGATCAGCATTTGGCATAATTAGAGTTTGTTAAGAGCAGTATTAGATTTGGGTGATTTTTAGCAGGCATATATTTTTTTTCTTCCTAAACAGTTAATTGGAGATAATTGAGGAAAACAAAGGTATGTTCTAGGTGAGTGTTAGTTGGATCACTACAAAGCAGGAAGGAAGGCATAACTAGAGCCACACAAAATCTGTAAAAGAACAATAATAAAAAGTTAAAGAACATTCTTTAGAAGTTCAAAGTGGAAACTAAAATGATTAGATATTAATATTCTCTGCTTATATCCTACAGAGTATATTCCTTATTCACTTTGGTCATAACAAACTTAAAAAGAAGCCTAAAGAAGAGCTTATCAGATATTTTACCTCTCTTTTTACTTTTATAATAATTATTAATTTCCCTGTTTATTTTAATTAAAGATTTGAAATGCTATTAACTTAGAAATAGATAATAGACTCAAGAATAGTAGAATTAGGGATCTTCACAGAGGCCTAAATATACAAACACACACAAAAAAAGATGATAAAGGAAACTAATACATGAATTTGGTGTGTTTATTTTAAGTCTATTTTTGTCAGTCTTTTATATATGATAGGTCATATTTGCATTTTTAATTTGTGTAAATATTATCCAAGTATATTATTCTTTAAATTATTTTATTGAACCATATACTTTAGAGAGGGGGCAGGTTCCTTGTTATATGTGTCTACTCTTACCTTCCATTATTATATATATACATATATACATATACACACACATATATATGTGTAATTCTGTAGGACACAATATAATATTGTAGAATAACAGAAAAAGTCAGAATTTGTTTCATATAGAAATTTCATTTAACAGGCTTTAATTTGTGAATTTAATTAGTTTGCATGATTATTTTTTCCTGACATAATAAAACCAATTTCATTTTATTTTAAATTTTATTTTAATTGTTGTTCTTATACAGTTTTCTGTTTTCTACTCCCATCCCATCCCACCACCCCAGCCCTCCCCAGTTCCCTCCCATTTCCACCCCGCCCCTAGCTTTTGTCCATGTGTCTTTCATACTTCTTGCTCTAATCCCTTCCCCTTTTCCCTGGATATTCCTATCCCTCTCCTCTCTTGTTCTCAATTTCAGTGTCTTTGGTTATATTATGCTTGTTTGTTTGTTTGTTTTTGATTAGGTTCCTGTTAAAGGTGAGATCATATGGTATTTGTCTTTCACTGCCTGGCTTATTTCGCTTAGCATAATGCTCTCCAGTTCCATCCATGCTGTCGTGAAGGGTAGGAGCTCCTTCTTTCTTTCTGCTGCATAGAATTCCATTGTGTAAATTTGCCAAAGTTTCTTGATCCATTCATTTACTGATGGGCACCTAGGTTGCTTCCAACATTTGGCTATTGTAAATTGTGCTGCTATGAACATTGTGGTGCATAGGTTCTTTTGGATTGGTGTTTCAGGGTTTCTAGGATATAATCCTAGCAGTGGAACTGTTGGGTCAAAAGGTAGGTCCATTTTTAGTTTTCTTAGAAAATTCCATACTGCTTTCCATAGTGGCTGTACCAGTCTGCAGTCCCACCAACAGTGTACTAGGGTCCCCTTTTCTCCACAACCTCTCCAACACTTGTTGTTTGTTGCTTTGTTTATGATGGCCATTCTGACTGGTGTGAGGTTGTGTCTCGTTGTGGTTTTAATTTGCATCTCTCTGATAGCTAGCGATATCAAGCATCTTTTCATGTGTTTCTGAATCTTCTATATGTCCTCCTTGGAGAAGTGACTGTTCAAGTCTTTTGACCATTTTTTAATTGGGTTGCTTATCTCCTTAGAGGGGAGTCGTGTAAGTTCTTTATATATTTTGGAGATTAAACTCTTGTCTGAGGTATCATTGGCAAATACGTTTTCCCATATAGTTGGTTCTCTTTTTATTTTAATACTGTTTTCTTTAGCCAGGCAGAAGCTTTTTATTTTGATGAGATCCTATTTGTTTATTCTTTCCTTTATGTCCCTTGCTTTAGGGGACATATCAGTAAAAATGTTGCTGCGTGAAATGTCTGAGATTTTCCTGCCTAGGTTCTCCTCTAGGACTTTAATGGTGTCACGGCTTATATTTAAATCTTTTATCCACCTTGAATTTATTTTTGTGTATGGTGTAAGTTGGTGTTCAAGTTTCATTTTTTTGCATGTAGCTGTCCAGTTTTCCCAACACCACTTGTTGAAGAGGCTACTTTTACTCCATTTTATGTTGCTGCCTCCTTTGTCAAATATTAATTGACCGTAGAGAAATGGGTTTACTTCTGGGCTCTCTATTCTAT
>PVKU01007734.1:39199-83227 GCA_004027475.1 Anoura caudifer | reverse complement strand
AAAAAAAAAAAAAAAAAAAGGCTGAAAAGAACTCTTTAATCAGGGCACATATTCATTCTCCTTTCAGGGTTACCATGGAAGAAAGGCCACATATTCATGTCCCCACACCTAAGCCATTTATTCCAAGAAAACATTATACGCTGGTGTTCTCTGCTCTCCATGTTGAGAATTCCATGGGTCCATATCCATACCTTGGGCATTCTAGTCATGCCACCAACAAGAATCACTTCTCCTATGTCACTCTTGCTGACTTCTGCATCTTGCATGGCTTTTTGGCATGGGGCAATGGTCCTCTTGATTAGCTCAAACACAATCCCCTCAAACTGAGCCCGGGTCACCTTCATATTCAAATGCTTAGGTCCAGAAGCATCCATTGTAAGATATGGCAAGTTGATGTCAGTCTGCAAAGGAAGCAGGGAGACCAGTAGTGGCGAAATTTCTTTATTCAATTTAATAATGTAAGACAGAAAAACTTTGAATGCCACAGTGGTTACATCTATTTTAAAGGAACAGCTAACAAAGACAGTGACCCTTTAAGACTCAACCTCTTTATCTTTCCAAAGGTAAACACTACAGAATCTGTTATTAAACAGTGACGAATGGAGGAGAGAAGCAGGAAAAAACGCTGTTCAGGAGATGAAGAAATTTCTTCAACTAACTTAATTAACTAAGTTAATTTAGCAACTAACATGACCCCAGTCACACCATGTAATATCCACTATTTAATAAACCGCAAATCCTAACAAGGCCTGGAATATCTGGACTAACAAAACCCTTGACTAAATATGCCAACACAAGTGTCCCGGAGGTAGACCCCCAGGAACAGAATTACCTTATGTCTGTCCTTCAACTTCACATCAAAGCAAGGCCAGCAGGGCATAATAACTGAGGGGAGGAAATCCTCAACCACCTTTCTTTAGGTAAGGTACCGGAGACTATGAAATGCTTCATAACCAGCGAAAAGTTAACACACCTTCTGTAGAAATACTGTTATTGGGTATTGCCTTAAAGAACACTATCTTTGCAAAATGTCAACCCAAATCAGAAAATAGAATTTAATCATCCAAACCAACATGATCCAGTAGAATTTTCTGTGACAATAGGTGTTCTATAATCCGTGCTGTTTGAGTGGCCACTAGCCATATGTGGCTGAACACCCTGAAATACAGCTAGTACAACCAATGAACAGAATTTTAAAATTTTATTTGAAGAGCCACATGTGGCTACTTTATTAGTAGTAGTTCTATATGCTGTAAGTTAATGGCAATCTGAAAAACTCCAGGACTCTCAACTCTGTACAACCAGTTTATGACAAAGTACTGTCCTTTATCTTTCTCAAATCCAACCAAATCCTCTCACCATCTGGTGTTACAATACAGTGATTTCCCACATCCACTCAGGCTGCCCTCTGCCACAGAACCCCTCCCTACTGAAAACAAAACTCCATTCAACCTTGGCCAAAGTGCTTTTCATAAACCCAAATCTGACCATGTCACTATCCCCAAAGTTTTCAGGGGTTTATACTTACACTCAGGACAGACACCAAAGCACAATCCTATTAAGCCTCTGGCCTCATGTCCCAGGCTTCTCCCTGCCCACCTGTACTTCATCCACACTGACCCCTTCTCAGGTCTGCACCCCAACGCTTCATAATTCACCCCTTTTCCTGATTAACACATTTTTCAGAAGTCCTCTTTGTTATGTCCAACACCTGTCAATTATCAGGTTCCTCCATTATAATTGTAAATCTAACTGTGCCATTTTGCCACCTTAACAGCTTATATTTAGAGCACTATTACATGTTATCCCACGCATGTTACATACATGTATTAATTTAATAACAGGGGAAGCAGCATCCTCACTCTATAGATAAGACAGAAATGTTAAGTAATCTATCCAAGGTCACACCACTACCAAGTGATGAAATAAGACTTGAAACACAACAGTCTAGTTATAGAGCCACTCTTAACTTCTACCTTACATTACTTCTGATTTGACATTTAATGTACACCAAACTCCAAGAGGGTAAGGTTTCTTGGAATTTCTCCTACAGCTTTACAATCATACATGCATGAACACTTATGTACAAGGGTACTCAATATACTTTGCTATAATAGCAAAAAGCTGGAAAACAATCCAAATGCCTATCAAAAGGATACAGCAAGTCTTTGAATGATGACATTGTTATAACATTGCTGACATGTCACAGGAATTTAACTCTTGTTTACATCAATTAGCCTGTGGTAAAACTGGTTTCCTTTATACAATATTTTGCTTAAAGTTGCAGAACCTACTGATGATGGTAAGTTAGGACTTACCACACTATACAGCCTCACTATAACCAACCAACGTCTTCCTCCAAAAAATGTCAGACCCCTGGGAGGAATCACAAGCTATTCTCTGGCAGTACCACAGTATTTCAACCCTAACCCTACCCATCATGTTCCACTCTATATGATAAGGAGGAAACAAAGCAACACCATTAATATCATGGGCGACTTTATACAACTTTGTCATTCCTCACACCTACTTAAAAAAAAATCCAGGTTTGATTGACAGTTAGTATCTCTTCTTCCTTTCCTAGTGGGTAATCAAACTAACAACTAAAATAGTCACAGGCTCTGCTTCTGTGCTGCCACCAGAGAAACCGGAATTAAATCTCCTGCCTTCCACGTTGTTTCACTTCAGACCCAGATCTAATGTGCTTTCTATAATCCTCTTCTAAGTGATTAAGGCAAAGTGAAGCTTCAACTCTTAGAAATGATGCAACATAGGCTGACACCTTAAAGCAGGGGTGTCAGACTCATTTTCACCAGGGGCTACATCAGTCCTGTGGTTGCCTTTAAAGGGTTGAAATAATTTTAGGACTGTATAAATGTAATTACTCCTTAACTGGTCAGGAGCTGAAATTACATTTGGCCCTCTGAAGACAACCATAAGGCTGATGTGGCCCCTGGTGAAAATGAGTTTGTCACCCCTGCCTTAAAGAGATGCTGAGCAGATCTGATGCCCAGAAGGAAAAACTTGCTCAGGTATATAAACCCCAATCTTCAGCCAGGTTTCAAAACTCATTTTCTAGATTGACGATACAAATAATTAAATTAAACGAGACAATTAGACTCATACAATGAGGTATCTTGAGTTAACTGAAGACAGTAACAGTTCTGAGTCTCCTTGTATTTATAGGATAGCAATTCTAATTTTGCATACTGAAAGTCTAGATTTTAGCTCCAGTATACATAACCTCTAATTTGGATGGGTAACACATTTAGGCCATCCATTAAAACCCAAAAACCTCCTGCTCCTATGCTCATGGAAAGGTTTTTATCACCACCAGAAAACTAACACAATTAGAATATGCTATTCAAGAAAGCTCAGGCTGAAAAGATCCATCGAAACTGTTGGGATGTGTCCATGTCTCACCTGCACAGATGAGGAGAGTTCACACTTAGCTTTTTCAGCAGCTTCTCGAACTCTCTGAAGTGCCATGTTGTCTTTGGTCAAATCAACTCCTGTCTACCAAGTGAAGACATACAATAATGGTATTAGTGAGGTGATGAACTACTTAAATTGCATTGATAAGCTGTTAACACAAAAGAGAGCCATAACTTTATATACAATACACAGTGCCATATCCTTTCAATCTGTTGTTTATTCCCAATCTGAAGGTACAATAACCAGAATTGATCGGTCTACCCATGAAACTGAAATACAAATATTTCGGTACTCTATCAGGGGCAAAAAAATTCACTGCTCTGTCCAGGGCAGCAATCTGAACAAGGAAATCTTCACTATCCCGATGTCTGTATATTAACCACACTGGTAACTAACCTCTCTTTTAAACTCCTTCACAATGTGTTGTAGCAAGGCCTGGTCAAAGTCTTCACCACCTAAGAAAGTGTCCCCATTGGTGGATTTCACCTCAAATACTCCTTTCTGAATTTCCAGGACAGAGATATCGAAAGTTCCACCACCTAAATCATATACAGCAATGCTAGAAAGACAAAAGGTGGACTTAAAGAACGAAGTTATGAAGTACTGATACATGCTACAACATGGAGAAAATCTTGAAAACATATCTGACCAGCACATGATGGAACCTATGCCACTATACATAAACTTGGCTATTTGCTCCAAAGTATAATTACTATGAAATTTAGTAATTATGTGACATTAACATATGGTCCTAACAGCTACATGTAAAGTATACATATACCTGAAATAAATTCATTTAAAAGCAGAACTGACAGTATTCAACCACTCTTTTGGATAAATACCTGTCAACATACATACGAAAAGGGATAGGACTGGGATGGGGGGTGGGGGTGGGATGACCTTATCAAACCAGTACTTAGGAGGAAAAAGTAAATAGAGGAACGGTCTTGAAATAAATGAAAAACAGACTACACGGCCTTGAAGGTCACGGCAGAAGGCTTTTAGTCTAAGCAGAAGGCTCGATCACTAAAAAATCAAGATGACAACTTGGGATAGTAAGTCTCAGTGAAGTTTACAGACTTACACTTTGTCTTCTGATTTATCTAGACCATAGGCCAGAGCAGCAGCTGTAGGTTCATTAATCACTCGAAGCACGTTTAATCCAGCTATCTGGCCAGCATCCTTAGTGGCCTAAAAAATTAAAAGGAGAGAGAAGAGAAGAAATAAAGCATTTTCGACCTTTGTGTCCCAAGTACCAACAATTTCCTAAATAAAAATGCTGACTGACTTACCTGTCTTTGAGAGTCATTGAAATAAGCTGGGACAGTGATCACAGCATTTTTTGCTGTATGCCCCAAGTAATTTTCTGGAAAAGAAGCAAGAAATGAACCCAATCATGAGATTCTGTCAGATGAAATAGGTAACAATTACTAATGTAGCCTAACAATCTGTGTCATCCTCTTGGAGCCACAAATAGCACTTATCAGTTTTTCAGCTTGTGATTTAACATGTAGTAACCTTGTAAGAAAACACTCCAAATAAAGACACTAGTTAAAAGCCAAGATCTCATCTCCAACACTGTAGTGAAGGTTCACCAACTAGAATGACTTAACGTGTCTACTAGTTTCTTCAAGTAGGAAGTTCTAAGTTTTACCTAACAAAGACAGTGTATGTATAGTTTAATGTATAGTCTTTTGGCTTTCAGTACAATAATCCCCTACTGGGAAAATAAACAAGAAAGCCACCATTAGGGAAACTTGGGAGATTCATTCGATCTGTAAGGAAAGAATGAAGAGTACCAAGCTTTGCCATTTCTCATTTTCTGAATAAAAGCCACCAGGCTCATCCAAGGGACACTGGGATATGAAAGCTAATGATGCCAGACAGTCCCTGGGTGTGAACTAAAACTTCTCACCTGCAGTTTCTTTCATCTTCATCAAAACAAATGCTCCAATCTGACTTGGAGAATAAAGCTTTCCGTGAGCTTCAACCCAGGCATCACCATTGGAGGCACGGACAATTTTAAAGGGAACATTTTTACTGCAAGACACAAAAATTATATCTGAAAAAAAAAAAATGTGCTAGTGCAATCTACCACATAAGGTTACTATACACCATGAACGTTCACCCTCCATCCCAAGAGATCCATGGCCAATGAAAAATTCATTTAATGAAAACCTGTAAAAAGTAAACGTTAACATGTTAAAACATCCTGATGAAACTTGAACATTCTTTACTTCCCACCAAACAAAAGATTTATGCAGCTGCTTTGTAAAAATGATAGTTACCACCATAAGACCCAGAAATTCCATTATTAGGTGTTTAGCCAAGAGAAATGAAAAGCATGTCCACACAAATATCTATATGCAGTGTTATTCATTATAGCTAAAAAATGAAAACAACCCAAATGTCCACTAACTGTTAAGTGGATAAACAAATGTAGTATATATCCACACAACATTGGCTATAAAAAGCAATGAATTATTGATACATACTACAACATGAACAAACCTTGAAAACATATCTGATCAGCACATGATGAAGTCTGTGCCACTAACTGCTTTATGAGTTTAACACCAATTTACATGGTTCAGGAATGACTAGCCAAATCTTCATAGACCTTGTCTATACACAGCAAAGACCTTACCTGGGGAGGCAGAGTGAATTTTTTTTGAAAGGTATCCTTTTGGCATGGGCAGGGCTTGCTCCCAGGGACATG
The DNA here is from genome assembly GCA_004027475.1 of Anoura caudifer. Classification (NCBI taxonomy): domain Eukaryota; kingdom Metazoa; phylum Chordata; class Mammalia; order Chiroptera; family Phyllostomidae; genus Anoura; species Anoura caudifer. The sequence goes on along the minus strand of PVKU01007734.1, from coordinate 77,073 downwards.
TAAAATTACCAAGGTAAGATGTTCCAGGGATCCTGCTAAAAAGAATCTTCTGTGTGGCCTTTGCAAATAAGTATGCTTTTGCTATTACTCACATGTCTTTCTGGACTTCAGGGTCATCATATCGCCGGCCAATAAGACGCTTGGTGGCATAGAATGTGTTGTTTGGGTTGGTGACAGCCTGTCGCTTGGCCGGCATGCCAACAAGTCGCTCACCATCTGCTGTAAAGGCCACAACTGAAGGGGTGGTTCTGGCACCTTCAGCATTCTCCAGCACCTAAAACACCCAAAGCAAGACAGAGAATGAGGTCCTAGTCACCACCAGTGTCTTTGGATTAACCATTTAAGACAAAAACAGATACAAAATCACAAATGCTCAAGAACAGTACTAAAGGGCACTTTTTCTTTTTTTTTTTAAAGGGCACTTTTCTTCTACTATAGATAGTGGATGTTTAAGTAACTTTAGTACTTTTCTTTGAAATAACTTATAACTAAAAAATACTCCCCTACCCCAACTGGAATTCATATAAATCAGATCTTTCAGTCAATGTAGGGACAAGGTAATCTTTCTTTGCTAGACAATTAAATCTACTCCTCAATTTTTGGTAATGGCTGAAAGTTTCAGGAATATAAAAAAACTGCCAAGAATCCCAGGTGCTTTAAATCTTAAGAACCACCTAGAGGGAATAAGGACTCTTCTGGGAGACTCGCCTGTTATCATAGCAACTCCCTAAGAACATGCTTTACACAGGATGCAGCCCATGTGTTACGTGGAGCTCTACTTGCTTCTACACTGTTCCTGCACCTCTAACCTTGTTTTAACTGACTTACAAAAGTACAGGAATGATTACAGAAGCAGTCTGTAATCCATCTGCAAGGCACCCCAATGGGTCCTAATGGTAATTTAGTAGTCCAAGAGGATACAATTAGTCCAGGAGGACACACTTACATCCTGGGCAGTCAAATCTTTTCTTTCTTTCAAAACAAACAAACAAACAAACAAACAAACAAACAAAAAACCCATTTTATTTATTTATCTTTAGAGGGGAAAGGAAGGAGAGAGGGAGAGAAATATCAATGTATGTTTAAGGGATGCCCGAGAGGCAATGCAGGCCTGTGCCCAACTGGGAATCAACCTCGATCCTTTGGTTCACAGGCCTGCGCTCAACCAACTGAGCTACACCAGCCAGGGCAGTCAAATCTTTTCAATTATCAGCGCTATGCAATTAAGCACATAGGTTCACCTCACAAGAGTCTTAAAAACTTAAAAGCAGCTCTAAAAATGTCCATTATCTGAGTATCTAAGCCAAATGACATGGAATTCCAAATTGGGTACTAGTACCATTATATGATCCAGAGCTTCCAATTAAGCATGCTCACCTTCGCTTGTTTACCTTCCATAACTGCCACACAGGAGTTGGTAGTACCCAAATCAATACCAACAACTGCTCCCTTGATTGCTTCTGATCTGTAAGACATTTAAAGCAACACTACAGTTATCATCTTAGTAGTGGTCTTCAGAATGACTATAGACATACTAAGAAAACATTTGATACTGTGGGAACAGTGGCACATTACACAATTTGTGTCATTTTTTCTGAGCAGAATCATTAATCACAAAGAGACCACTGCTGTGGGGTTTAACATTTATCTCTCAAAGAAACAAGTTACACTTACGCATAGTCCCGCCTTGAAACAATTCTAAAAGCCTCATGACTAAGGCCATTCCAGCCATCCTAAAAAAGAAAAAAGTTGCATCAGCCATTACTATATATGAAATCTTTAGCTTGTTCCAATTATTCTTCTGAAGAACAAATGAAAATTTGAGACTTTTATTCTATTAAGTGGTTATCATGTATAAAATATACTGAAATAATAAAATATTTTAAGTGTAAGAGGCACTGGTACTGAAACAGAAAACAAATACAATAAAGTATATGTTTTCCAAATGAACCAGATAAAAATAAGTAGATAAAATGAAGTAAATATAAAATAGTCTTGAATTACATTACAACATGGTTTCTCAACCTTGGCATTATTGACTTTGAACCAAATATTTTTTTTTTTTTGGGGGGGTGGGGGGAAGTAGAGGAGGCACCTGTTCTATGCATTGTATAATATTTAGCAGCATCCTGAGCCTCTACCACTAGAAACCAGTAGCATGGCTCCCCAAAATGTGACAACTAAAATTATCTCTAGGCATTGTCAAATGTCCCCCAGGGAGACAAAACTGCCGTTGGTTATGAATCACTGCGCATTACAAATACTGAGAAATTCCTCAACTTCATTGTCAGGAGCAGTGTATACCTAAGCCCTACATATGTACTTCTGTATTGTAGGTACGAATTTTAAGGTATTCAGACATCTCCCCTGACTCTGCCAAGCAACTGCTTTAAAGGGACAGGATTAAAAATCTTGTGGAGTCAGTTTAAAAAAATATTTTTTTTCAGGGGTGGCTTCCAATCAGGATCAAAGAAAGACCTTTGTTACAACCTAACCTCAGCCTACTCTCATGCCTTCCTTTAACCCCTCGTGACAGCAATGAGACAATTTCCAGTTTTCCAAAGATCTGTGTTTCTGAACTTACACGGTAATTAACACCATGGTTTTTCTTAATCTGCTTACATTTGCTTAAATAACATACAGCAATCTTACTCCAAAGATTAAGAAATTAACTACACAAACGTTTCTAAACAAGAAAATCGGAGCTTGACTTTCAAGGTCCTCTTTTCCTTTATTTCATCATAGCAATGAGATTCTTGCACACTGTTATTTTAAGAGAAGGGCCGTGCTCTCAGACTCGCAGGTGAAAGTACAAACTAGAATAGCTGTTTTCCCTCGCAACTAGAATTGCGTCCCTCACGCCCAACGCCAAACTTCTCCATCAGCCACCGAACGTACTGTCAAGACCACAACCTACCACTTCATGAAGCTGGCAAGGGGTGTGACTCAGCAAGGCCCAAGACAAGGAGGCAAAACCCTGAAATAGAACTTGAACTGGTGGCGCTGATTACAGAATGCCCATTATCTTCCTTCCCAACTGATCTTTCCCAGAGGATTCTGACCTCGAAGGACGCAGAGCCCGCCGCTCCAAGGTCCAACACCTTGAGCCGTGAGCCCCTCGAGTAAGGCCTGGCAGCATCTTACCTGGTGGCGGGCGACCGTGGGGCCTCGAGAGGCTGCAGCGCCAATGAGACGGGATGCCGTGGCTCGACTGGCGTTTATCATGGCGGTTAGATGGTGAAAGTACGAGGCAGCAAACAGTCACTCCGACAGCCTTAGAGCTGCGCTGCGCGGCGCTGGAAACGCTTCTGGAAACCTCCAACCACGTGGGGTGGCGGGGGCGGGGGTTGGTCGCTGGGGCCTGGAGGTCCGCTCTTCCGCTGAGTCGCTGCCGACGCTGCCGGACCAGAGACTACCTGACCTCTGCTCCCAGAGTCAGAGCGTACGGCTAATACACTCCGCACTATGGTGGTTGAAAAAGCATGTCCTTCCGTTCTGGCTGCGGCAGGTACGGACTCAGTGAGAGGTGAAGAGGCCAAGAGAGGTAAAAAGGCAGTACATTGGACAGCCCGGGTCCTCCGAGGCAGCAAATCCTCAAGGTCACACGGGATAAATTGAGTAGCGATTACAGTCTCTTTGCGTTAGTTGCGTGAGAGGGAGGGCCTTTTGCGCCTGCGCAGCTAGTACCTCTTCTGTGCCTGGAGCATTTGTACCCAGGCAGTGGCGGAAAAACGGGGGTGGAGTCTAACTACAGCATTCATTGGATGCCCCAGGGTGTGTGAGTTTGGGCAGAACGTAGCCGGGGACGAGCTCGGGCGCGTGTACGCTCCTGGCGCGTGGAATGGCCCGTGGAAATTTTCTGTTACTCCTTCTTGTGGAGGGCGCCATCTTGTCCTGGGTCTTTGTTATAGCGTTGTAAACCTTAGGCTCAAAACGTCTGTTGCTCCTTCCAGTCCTTCATTCGTTTTCTGGCTGCTTGTTGGGATTGTAGTAACTTGAAAGACCTTTGACGTTCATTCTGTGTTTTACCACAGGGTTATAGGGTTTCGAGCTATTACTATAGCAGCCTTTGGTTCACACAGTGCATTGGGTTACGCTAGTCTAATCATGCAAACCCTCAAGAGAATAAATACTTGCGCTCAGGCTTTTCCCCGCGTGAGTGCGCTGGTCCTCACTGAGGCCCCTCAGGCCCATTTCAAATCTTGTGCTGGTTGCCACGGACAGAGGCTCTGGGTTCTGTAACAAGATGGCAGTGGCGGATAACGCTGTGACCAGTTTCAGATTTTTAAGGAGAAAAAAAATCACTGATTCAACAAATATGTAGTGGAGTATCCATCATGTGTCAGATACCGTTCCATGTAGTGAGAATAGGGTGAAAACAAAACGTGAATTTACTGATCACAGATGGAGCTTGATTTTGCAAATGAAGCAAGTTGCCCTTGAAACTTTTAAAGTCCCATTTCAAAAGAGAAAGATACTCCCCTATTAAGTGATAACCGGGTGAGGAATTGTGAAGGAAAGTTGGGGAAGAAAAAAGATAACAGTTTACATTGCGAGGGGGATGGAAGTGACAATAAGAAACAAAATGGTTGTAGAGTATACGGATTTTTTTCCAAAGTCCCCTCCCCCTTAAGTGTTAGCTGTTATTATGTTATTCTCTCTAGTCTACTTAACATTCGTTTATGTTTTTTAAAATTCCCTCAGGAGTAGACTTTGCTGAGGTCATCAAAGTCACAGGCCAATTAATGACCCTTGTTTGTAGAGATCAATATTCTAAAACAGTATATTAATACAAAAGAACATAGAAAGGAATGACAAAGAAATAATGTTAAACATTGCAGCAACATAGAAATTGAAAACTTTACATCCTTGTGTTGTATATGACAGGAAGGGAGGAGGGCACGTGGAATAACTGGAGTAATTGCATTCTCGTCTCAAATGGTTGCAAATGGTTCCTTCTCCTCTCAAATGGTTCTCTTAAGAATTTGCTTTTCCCCCCTTCTTGCTGCATACATTCAAAAGCCACAAAGTGTTCGTTATAGCAATCCAAGAGTCATATAGTGTTAGCTAAAGGGTGTCTGAGACCACGATTCTGTGGGTAAGAGTTCCTGGTGGTTTCCCCAAGAACTTGGCAAGTTCTCGCCGTGACCACTAGGGGGATGTGGTAGCTCTAGATATTGAAAGCAGGAGCCGGAGAAGGGCCCTGTATTTGCCTGTAAGCAGACTTCTGGACTGCTTTGCAAATTAATCTGGCCTACAGCCTAAAGGCTTGAAGAAATGAGCCTGCGTCTAAAAAGAAATAGGGTGCAAATGAATAGGAATGGATGGTTAGATCCACAGCCAGGTGGTATAATTCTTAACCACAGAGCACAGTGCTGTATTTCATTTCTCTGTTGTCATCTCATTGTCACACTGGAAAGTGAAAGGAGCTGCTATGTGATTTGCCTGTGGGTAAATGTTTACCAGACAGAACAGGTGGCTGTCTAATACCATAGCATATTTTAAATTATATTCTAACTGGCATGATATTTTAGCATATTTGAAGGTAAGGAACTAGTTTTAGTGTTTAAGTAACTCTCAGCCATTAATAGGAATTGTCATTAGATAGTAATCACTAATAGTTAAGTGTTTGGTTGTGTGCCACATACTATCTTAAATTCATTACCTAATGGAATGCTCGCAACAATAGTCTTAAGTAAATACTATTGGTATTCCCATTTTGCAGATGTAGAAACTGAGGCTTAGAGTTGTTATGTAGGTCACATAATAGTCTGTGATAAGATCACCTAATAGAATGATAAAGCCAGGACCAATAGTGATGGGAAGAAAACTGGGACTCAAATCAATGGAGTGGACCAGAAGGAAGAAAGAAACAACCCAACAGAAAAGAAGGAAGAAACAAGAATTCAAAAAAATGAGGAGAGGCTTAGGAACCTCCAGGACATCTTTAAACGTCCCAACATCCGAATTATAGGAGTACCAGAAGGGGAAGAGGAAGAGCAACCAGTGGAAAACTTATTTGAACAAATAATAAAGGAGAACTTCCCCAATCTGGGAAAGGAAATAGACTTCCAGGAAGTCCAGGAAGCTCAGAGAGTCCCAAAGAAGTTGGACCCAAGGAGGAACACACCAAGGCACATCATAATTACATTAGCCAAGATTAAAATGAAGGAGAGAATCCTAGAAGCAGCAAGAGATAAGGGGATAGTCACCTACAAAGGAGTTCCCATCAGACTGTCAGCTGATTTCTCATAAGAGACTTTCCAGGCAAGAAGGGGCTGGAAAGAAGTATTCCAAGTCATGAAAGTCAAGGACCTACATCCAAGATTGCTCTATCCAGCGAAGCTTTCATTTAGAATGGAAGGAAGATAAAGTGCTTCTCAGATAAGGTCAAATTAAAGGAGTTCATCATCACCAAACCATTATTATATGAAATGTTAAAGGGACTTATCTAAGAAAAAGAAGATAAAAAATAGGACAGTAAAAAGACAGCAAACTCACAGATATTAACAACCACACCTAAAACAAAAGCAAACTAAGCAAACAATAGAACTGGAGCAGAAACACAGAAATGGAGATCACATGGAGGGTTAGCAACAGGGGAGTGGGAGGAAGAGGGGGGGGAAGGTATAGAGAATAAGTAGCATAGATGGTGGGTAGAAAATAGACAGGGGGAGGGCAAGAATAGTATGGGAAATGTAGAAGCTAAAGAACTTATAAGTATGACACATGGACATGAACTAAAGTGGGGGAATGTGGGTGGGAGAGGGTGTGCAGGGTGGAAGGGAGTGAAGGGGGAAATGGGACAACTGTAACAGCATGATGAATAAACTATATTAAAAAAAAGAATGATAAAGCCAGAATTTGAAGCCAGACTGTATGACTCCAGAACCTATAGTGCTAACCATTAGGCTCTGCTGCCTCATAACCAAACTGTGTCTGATCTTTTACCTCCCCATATACAGAAGATACATTTTATAATACCCGCCTAATCCATTATTAACAGTTAGCAATTGAATAAAAATATTAGAAATGCTTTTTAAAAAATTTGTGCAGTTTAGGTTTCAGGATAACTATAAAGAAAGCTCAATCTGTAATATAACTCATGGGATCAGGTTCATATTTTTAAAGCCAAATCTCTTTAAACTGGTGACTCAGATGACATTTTATTCAGTCTTGCCAAAGATGAATATCCTGCTGTGGCACCTTCCATCTTTATGAAATAAAAATGTGGCATATTGCAGGGATGTGTCACTTTTGATCTCCTTGGGATTTTTCATGTACCTGTAGCAGATTTCAGGAAACAGTTCTCACTTTTCCGTTTTGGCGTCAGCTACACTCTATTGGAGTGCGTTACATATTGTCACTCCATTCAAGTCTATTGAAACATGGGGAGTGTTGTGTTAGGTGATGTCTCTGTACTCAGTGGTAGTGACAATTAGCAGGTTTCATTGAATGCCTGGTAACCTCTCAACCTGCCCTCCTTCTGACAGGAGGAAAAAGAAATAGTAACCCTGAAAGAAAGTGAGGCAGCAATAAATCAAAATAAAATGACGCTTTCATTAGATAGAACATTTACATCCCAGTGATAATGCAGTCTTATTGCACAGGGTAAAGATCAGTCAATCTCTGGATTTTCATTCGGGTTTGGGATACAGGTGGCTACTGGATATGTCAAGGACCTATAAATGAAGTCCCTCTTAGGGGTGGAGGTAGGGCTGACAAAAGCAGAGTTTTTCTCTTTATGAATATCCATTTAATAGGTAATTCTTAAGGATATCAGAGCCCTTTCTGAATGTTTTAGTTTAAAGGGCCAGAATTTTAATTTATTCTTGATCAGCGTGGTATAGTAAAAGGAGCTCTGAACTAGGAGTTGAGTCCAACTTTGGGTTATAGAAACGCAGTGAGTACTTAGATCATTTAAAAGTCTAACCTTTTGTAATAGGTGAGGAGCAGAGAGAATATGTGATTTGTTCATGGTCACACAGACAGTGCTAGCTTCTCCTCCACAGCCTTCCTTTTTACTTGGTATGCTTTTAAGAAATCGCCCACATGGTTTCATATGAAATGTTTAATCAATACAGGACCTTTTTAAAATGCTTACAGAAAACTCTGGCCAATATGCTCCACTCCCTTCTTCCTACCTCATTCTTACTCCTTAAGGTACATGATTAGTGAAATTATGTCCGCTATCTTTTCAGTTCATGTGGATTACATGTTCTCTCTATGTGAAGAACTATTGGTTTCTAAGATTCCACACACCTGCTCCTTAAACATCAGGAGAGGAAGTGCCCAGATTTCCTTAGGTGATGAAGAGTTAAATGAAAGCTAGTTAGGGAAGTACAGGCATTGTCTTAATACATTCAGAGCCAGAGTTCTGGAAGAACAAGGACAGTGGCTTCTCCTTGGTCAGGCCCCAGGAGTTTCTGCTTATAGCTGCCAGTTAAGTGGGCTTCTGATGTTCCCATCTGCACTGACTCTACCCCTTCCATAGCTTATCTTGTTTATGCCTGCTTCTCTAATTCTTCTATTGCAGTGTTTCCCACACTCCAGTAGTATCAGACTAGGAAGTTCACACTCCTAGAGATTCATCACACTCCTAGAGATTCAGATTCTGTAGACAGACATGAGTCAAGGAATCTGTATGTTTAACAACTTCCACGGGGGACTCTGATGGGTATAGGGTGGGGATCCAGACCATACCTTGCAAAGAAACACCTCAAGCACAATAATGTCTTCTGGTCTCCAAACTTTTTCATTACACATCCCTATTAAAAAAACATTTGAGCACATACCCCCATTATTTGTATATTTATTGTTTTTTTTTTTGATATTTTGTTTATTTTCTGAGATAGTGGAAGGGAGGGAGATAGAGAGGAAGAGAAACTTCAATGTGAGAGAGAAACATCAGTTGGCTGCCTCTTGCATGACACCAACCAGGAACCTGGCTCACAACCTAGGCATGTGCCCTGACTAGGAATCAAACCAGCAACCCTTTGGTTCACAGGCCAGTGCTCAAAACACTGAGCCACACCAGTCAGAGCATATGTGTATATTTATGTATTTATGAACTATATACAGTTGACCCTTGAACAACTTGAGGATTAGGGGGCTGACCATCCCCCACCCCTGGCAGTCAATAACTACTAACAGCCGGCTATTGACTGGAAGATTACCAATAACATAAATAGCCTGTTAACCCTTATTTTGTGTGTTATATGTATTCTATACTGTATTCTTACAACAAAGGTAGAGAAAAGGAAATGTTATTAAGAAAATCATAAGGAAGAGAAAATATGCTTATACTATTGAAGAGAAACCATGTATAGGTGGACCCACACAGTTCAAACTCGTATTTTTCAAGGATCAACTGTACATGTATGTAGTACTATTATTAAACATATATGAAAATAGAAAATAAAAATGTAAAAGATAAATATAAATACATTAGAATGCTTTCTTCTTATACCTCAGTGCATCCCTTGGGCTGCTTGCACCTCCCTTGTTACCATTCTGTGTGGTTTAAATTACACTATCCCTATAGTGAGCCTTTGTTGAGCAAAATAAAGGCATAGGAAAGTGACAAGTTGTCCCAAGGATCAGCTTATAGGTCTTTGGTTTACGTGCCAATTTCTTGTTTTATTGAAGTAGCAGTTGGGATGGGTGTGGTGACTGTGTGTGTTTGTGTTACCTGATGTGAAGCAAGCAATTTATCTGGAAGGAACCCTTGACTCTTTCAGAGGCAAGGGGGAATCTGTGAGCATGACAGCTGCCCATGGGTCTTATGAACACATGTCTTCCATCATAGAATTATGAACTGTTTTTGAGCATGGAAAAGTGCAAAGGTGGCTTCACAGAGGCTGTGGATAAGGCTGTGTGTGCTCTCAGCAGCTTTGCATGGCTTCCCAGAAGGAAGTCAGCTTTGCCCCAGGCAGTTGTGCCAGGCTATATGTGTGTGTGTGTGTGTGTGTGTGTGTATGTATGTATGTATGTATATATGTATAGTGCTTACTCACTTCTCTCTCATTCCATTTTTAGCATGACTCCCTGGCCTGAGCTGGGTGTTTGCTCTCAGGATTAAAGGCAGCCAACAGAACACCAGTACTCAGAACCCTGGAGAACAGCACCTGTATATGAGTGGCCAGGTGTCTGCAGGTAGCTTAATGAGAAGTAGTAACTGAGTCCCTGAACCCAAATGCAGTTCTTCCCTATGCAGGTACTCTGCTCTTGGATATACTCCCAGTGGCCAAAGAGGCTTCAATTTTCTGATGCGTAAAGTGTTGTTCTATTTTGTGAGTAGGACATCATTTTCATGAGTTAGAACCACCTCATTGGGACAAGTAGACATGGGGTATTATCAGAGCTGAAGGTCAGAACTGGAAAAATCCCAGACACATTTCAGAAATCAAGAGACTTAATAATTAGTTGTTAAAGTTGGAAGTGGGTTCCCCACATCCCTTTTTCCAAGTAATTTTCCTAGCTGTACTTATATTTTCCACTTTCTTCAGTCGTCCTCAGGTATTTGAGTGCTGGTGTTCTATACTCTCAAACACCAAGGAGGGCAGAATGCTGTTCAGGAAGCTCTGTAGAGGAGAGAGGGACAGGGTAGGTACTTCATGGATTCAGGGCAGTTAGCAGCCATGTATATGTGTCTATTTCCTGATTGCCAGGGATATTTAAAAATAAGTTACTTAGAATTTTATTGTTTTCCGCTAAGCTTTATACTATTGAAAATCTCTAGGCTGAAAACATTTTTTTCTGTCACTTTGCCTTTTTCCAGTTGGCATGCATGCTTACCATTTTTGTGTTCTGCTTTTTATGCTTAGCATTATCTTGTCTAAAGATATCTGCCTGTCAACTGGTCCTATATACTTGTCATTTTTAATGGCTATCTATATAATCTCATTCTTTCTTGAGATTCATAAGTTTATTCTACTGAACCTTCTGTGCTTCTACTTTTTTTTTTTTTGCAGGGTACAGGGAGAGATTTGCTGCATTTCTAAAATATCTCTGAAAACAAGCTGTATTTCAGAACCTAAACCAGCATTTCCTTTTCTTCACTCTGAGGGTTCATGAAGGAAGCCATTGAGCATACCAAGGTATTGAATTAATTCTCTCTTCATGTCTGTGGGTCTGTCTGGGCTACTTGAGGAGAATCTCAGCAAGAGTTCTCCAACACCAAACTGGGGGGAAAAATAAACTGACAGAGTGCTTGATATTTCCAAAGAGTAATTTGGGTTCTGCATTCAAAATGTAGATATAGTTCAGTGTTGTCACTACAGTGACTTTCACTGTTAGCCACTGTGAGATACAGCAGTGGGCTTCAGCTGGTTCATCATTTGGGTTGTAATGATTAGCTAGAGCTATTTTCTGTTTTTCTCTAAAGGGTCAGTCATTTCTCTGTTTTTCTTCAAAACTTCAGCTTTAGCAAGAAGATGCCATAAATTCTGTGACAGAGCTGCCTCCTTATCCGTCTTGGGTGTTATAGACTGCATGTATAAGTTCATGTACCTCTGCATAATGAGTTGAATTTTATAAATCATAAATCTTCACTTAACATGCAGATGGTGTTGGGTGCCAGGTTTAGAAAAAACTGATGTAGTTGCCAAGTTCATGAATGTCATAAATCATGCTAAGGTAGCCCAGAATCATGCTGTTCTTTAAGGCAGACCAATTCAAGGTGGTTATTAAACACAAAAATGTGAGTCTCAATGATTATTTTTCAAAATCAAATGCACCTTTTATTTGAAGAGTCACACCAAATTACCTTTCTCTTTTTAGTGGAAGTCAGTTTTCTAGGACCCTCTCTTTACCCTCGAAGAATCTATCAATAATAATATTTTTCTTCCCCGATTCCTGAATTCTATCAGAAACCCATCACAAAACATATAACCTACACGCATTTGCAATCCAGACTTTAATGTGGTGAAAATGAGACTCAGACATTTCAGTAAATCTTGAGGCACATTATTAGGAAAAACTCCTTGAAGTTTTGGGGGGTATTTTCTTTTTGTGCCATTATTTTACATGAGGTTACCATGGATAATAGGCAAGCATAGCCCTCTTTCACACTGCCAGTGTTTTTGGAGCCAAAGACGGAGGAAGGCCTTTAGGGAAGTGATGCCCTGGGACAGAAAGCTGTGCAGTGTGATGTGCCTCTAAGTTCCAGGCGTTATCCAGACTACTGGAATATGGATATTAAACTGAATTGTTTTCCCTGAGTATTACCCATCTGGTAGATGAAGAAGGCTGTGAGGTTTGATATTATTCAAAAAGGAAAACATGTGAGTGCTTTCTGTGAGGTCTTCAAAGAGAAAAACGGAAAAATGAAGTTTTGCCTCTGGTGGTTAAGTATTCTAAGGGTAGTTAAGTGTATGTATCCCTTTGTGTCGTCTCCAGCAGAGGGCCATGCAGCGTCAGGGATGACATTGACTTCTCTTTGGTGCACCACAGAATTCCTTTGGTGTGTATGTGTGAACAGCCATCCCTGTTGTTTATCATGATCATAGGGGCCAGTTCCAGATAGATCTTTCTCACTGAATGCAGTCAAGTTTTCTTCTTTGATGAGATAATCACTATTAACCCTGTGAATCCCAACTCTGAGGCTTAGAAATAGGTCCTACCCTACTAGTGAATTTGCAAAATCACTTATGTGACCTTTGTAATTTTTTAATTTTTAATTCTATTTGCTTATTTTTTTGTCAATTATAGTTGATATTCAATATTATTTTATAGTAGTTTCAGGTGTACAGCATAATGGTTAGACGTTTACATAATTTATGAAGTGATCGCCCAATGAGTCTAGTAGCCACCTGGCACCAGACATATTACAATACTATTGACTCTATTCCCTGTACTGTACTTTACATCCCCATGACTATTTTGTAAGTACCAATTTGTACTTCTTAATGCCTTGACCTTTTTCATCCAGTTTCCTCCCCACTGCCATCTGGCAACCATCAGTTTGTCTCTGTAGCTATGAGTCTTTCTGTTTTGCTTGTTTATTTCAAGCTTTTTTTATTTATTGATTTGAGAGAGAGAGGATGAGAAAGAAAGTGAGAAAGGGAGAGAGAGATAGACATCTATTTTGTTGTTCCACCCACCCATGCATTAATTGGTTGCATGTACCCTGACCCAAGATTGAATCCACAACCTTGGCATATCAGGATGATGCTCTAACCAACTGAGCTACCCAGCCAAGGCTATATTGTTCTTTATTTTATTTAAAAAATATTTTGTTTATTTATTTTTTAGAGAGGGGAAGGGAGGGAGAAAGAGAGGGAGAGAAACACTGATGTGTGAGAAGAACATTGGTCCATTACGTCTTATACACCCCAACCAGGGACCTGGCCCACTACCTAAGCATGTGCCCAGACTAGAAATCTAACCAGTGACCTTTTGGTTTGCAGGATGACATCCAACCCAATGAGCTACACCAGTCAGGGCTATATTGTTACTTAAATTCCACATATAAGTGAAATTATATGGTATTTGTCTTGCTCTGTCTGATTTATTTCACTTAGCATAATACCCTTAGGCCCATCCATGTTGTTGCAAGTGGTAAGATTTCATTCTTTTTTATGGTTGAGTAGTATTTCATTGTAGATATGTACCACTACTTTTTTATCCACTCATTTATGATTGGCACTTGGGTTGCTTCCATACATTGGCTATTGTAAATAATGCTGCAGTGAACACAGGGGTGCATATATCTTTTTGAATTAGTATTTTGGATTTCTTCACATACATACCCAGAAGTGGTATTCTATTTTAGTTTTTTGAGTAACTCCCATACTGTTTTCCGTAGTGGCTACACCAGTTTGCAATCTCACCAACAACGTGTGAGTTTTCCCTTTTCTCCACATCTTTGCTCACACTTGTTGTTTGTTGATGAGCTTTGGAATTTAATCAGTCTTGTGGAAATACTAGGCAGCTCACTCCTCCAACTTCCTTTTCATCCCTTCTCCCCCTCCTCCACTGTAAACTCACTGTCTTTATGCCTCTGTGCCTTTCCCATGACCTGAAATGCTCTCCCCTTTCCTATCCAAATACTGAGCTCCTACTGATCCTGTAAAACTTGTTTAATTCTCACCTTCTCTGTAAAGCCTTCTCTGGGTTCCTGAGGCAGAGCTTGTTACTTGATCCTCTGTGCTTCTAGAACATTTGTTCCCAGTTGTGCTATGACACACATGAGGTAGTTTAATTATTTGTCAGCGTGTCCATCCCTTCCACTAAATTGTGATCATCTTAGAGACAAGAACAGCTTTATCAATCTAGGTATTGCTATTACCCACCCTATTTGACACGTAGAAACTCGGTGACTAAATCTCATCCTTTTTTTCTTATTATTACCCTATATACCTGAGCACTAACATACAGCCTTAGGAGAGAACAAAGCTTTTTATAGTGCATTTCATCATAATTTATGGGTGCTAAGACTAATTATAACATATAAAGCATTTACTTAAGTCCCCTACAGGGATGCCTAAGGGGAGAGAGTGACAGGCAAGAGAAACCTCCTACATTCTCCATATGCGCTGGGATTTTCTGTAGATTCTGGGCAGATCAAGTCCTGTTCTTGATTTCTGCATAATGTCTTTAGGACTTTTATGTCTTTTTCTTCTCATTGCAGTAATTCTAATCTTGGTGTCATCCTTTCACGCTTGAACTATAGCAATTTATAGCAGGTATGACTCTCAGTTTATAGATTCATGTATCTGGGAAGTTTCATATTTATTTACACTCTTAAATAAAGGTAAACTACAATGATATACTTCTACCCCATCTGACTGGTGGGAAATTTTAACATCTTTAGGCTTGAATTTTGGTTCCTAGATCTTATATTTTGCCAGGAGATTAGAGAGGGCTTTAAATTGCTACTTATTGCTGAGATACCTACTGTTTCATCATTCACAACATCCCCTCCAGTCCAGGTTCTGACTGCCTATTTTTCCTCCTTGACTCTTTGGTGAGGCTGTGAGTCCTGAGGTCTAGGGTCCTGTCTCCTAGTTGTGTCATAGAGCCAGTCCTCTCTAGGGTTGTGTTCCCTTCTCAGGTGCTGCCAGGAGCAAGGCCTGTTCTAGGTCCTACAGATCATCTTATCTACAGCCGAGTGTAGTCTCTAGTATGCTTGGAGCACTTACCTGCATCTTGCTGCTCTGAGGCCTGTCCTCAAGCTCTAGCTTCTATTGTACTCTTCTATAGTTGTCTTGATGGTATTTTTTAAATCTCAAACTCTATCATTATAATGAAAACCTTTATTTCCTTTTCCTTAAATTTCCATGGGAGGTTAAGTGAAATATCTCTAATCCAGTTCTTTCAGAAAAAGGGAGAGAGAAAGAGGAAAAATTTTAAAATTATCAAATCCTGCCATATGTTGATCTCCAAACTGGCTTCCTTGCCTTTCCCACCCCCACCCCCGACTTCTTCATTCAAATTATTTTGCACATTTCAATCAGCATAGCTATTCTAGAATTCCTGCCTAGAAACCCTCAGTGGCTTCTCATTGTCTAAATAATAAAATCAAAGCTCCAAGTGCCTTTGTGTACTGTTAGGACTATTCAGGATTTTCTTTACCTTGCAAATCTGATTTTCTGTTACTCCTTCCTTTGTCAGAAGCCTCTGGTCTGATCTGGTTCCTCTTCCCCTATTCCCCAGTGCTTTCCCACCTCCTCACCACACCTGACTCCAGTGTGACTCTCAGATCAAATGCCAGGTCCTTCAGAAAGCTTGGGGTTAATCTATTCCACAACAATCTAGCCAGGAGTGTCTAACCTGTGGCCCATGGGCTTCATGCAGTCCAGGATGGCTGTGAATGCAGCCCAACACAAAATTGTCAATTTACTTAAAACATTATGAGATTTTTTTGTGATTACATGTTGCGTTGTATTTAATGTGTGGCCCAAGACAACTCTTCTACCAGTGGTGCAGAGATGCCAAAAGGTGGCACACCCTTGATAGTCCTTCATAAAGCCTAGTTCTTGGCTGCTCTGCCTATGGAGTAGCCTTCTCCTTGTCCCACTCCTTCACTAAAAAACTCACTTTTACTTTAAACTCTGAAAAAAAAAAAAAAAAAAAAAAAAGAAGCCTAGCTCTTTTGTGTATATCCATTTGGTATCTGAGGTTATGCTTTACCTTCTGGTGCATGTTTCTACTTTCCTCATCTAGATTTGTGAGCCACTCAACTGCAGAGACCTCCACTTTTTTGTTTCTTGAGCCAGCACAGGGGTCTTCATAGTGGGGAGTGCTTATTAGTAAATGCTATTTACTAATCACATGGACATGGGACCCTTTGTGAGCATACCCAGCTCTACCATACAGTAAGAAGCAAGAAAATGAAGGGGAAAAGGGTCCAGGTTTCATTACTGACATAAAAAACATGAGTGTTATACTGGTTTGTACCACCCAGAAGTAACCTCCTTGTCCTGCCTCTAGCGTAAGAAGCATTTGCCCTAAGAGTGATGAACAAATTCTACTGCCAGAGTAAATGGGCCAGCACTTCACTGGGTAGTGGGCATTCTGATATTGCTGTCCTTTGGCTTCTTCACAGGCTGCCTTGCTTTGCCTGGCTCTCCACAATAGGTTTCTCTATCATCAATGCAAACTAGCCAAGCCCTCTTAAATGAACCAACCTTTCTGACATCTGCTCAGAGTAGTTCTCTTCCCACCAAGCTATGTTTGCCATCTGCATCAGCTTGGCCAATCCTATGAGGGTGTCTTTATATAAATAATCAGGTCAATTAGTCAGAAAGCTCCAACTCATAATCTGGGGATGGAGAAATGGAACCAAGAGGCCTCCCACCTCAGACCTTGGGGCTCTATAGATACTTCACTTACTCCCTTACACCAGCCTCCTGTGACCCATGCCAAGCCCTATATCTGGCCTCCATTTATGTTGATCCAGTTATAAGAAACAGGTAGAGAGGATTCCAGTATCATCTGGGTAGTTGGACTGAGACCTTTAAGTTTCTTCAATCCCAGAATCTTTGATCCTATATTTTTCACTTGCTTTGTTCTTAATCAACATTTAAAATTCCCTGGCTTCCTGTTGATCCCTTTAGCCTTCTCAGCTTGGCCCCTTTCCTGCTTGATGGTTAGATTCACTCCAGCCACACAGGCCTTCTTTCAGTTCCTTGAATGTGTTGCTTCTGCCTTCCCATATGCCCTTTCTTCTCCCTAGATCACTGTACTCCCCACCAGGCATTTGTCTAACCCTATTCCAGGTCTCAATTCAAATGTCACTTGGGTTAAGCAAGCTTCTCTAACCCCCAGACTAGATTGGATTCTTAATGCCTAGACCAGCCCTGCATATTATTTTCTACAGCACTTTGTGCATTTATATTCATTAAACTACTTTTTAGTCAATTTTTTTTTTGTTTATCTTTCCAGTATTTTGAAAGCTCCACATGTTCAGGGACTCTGTTCAAAATTTTATTGCCAGAACCTAGTCCTATGCCTGACACCTAGTAGTTGTCCTGCAAATATTCATTGACTGGCCAATTATGCTTCCCTTCTCAATCATGCATTTCCCCTACTGTTCATTCATGTATGGGTTTACTGCTGCTTTTCTGTTTAATTTATACATGCATGCTTGCCTTTTTTAAAAAAAAAAAACACATTTATTTATCTTCAGAGGGGAAGGGAAGGAGAGAGGGAGAGAAATATCAATGTGTGGTTGCCTCTCGTGCGTCCCCTGCCAGGAACTGGCCTGCAACCCAGACATGTGCCCTGACTGGGAATTGAACCACGATCCTTTGATTTACATGCCTGCGCTCAATCCACTGAGCTACACCAGCCAGGGCGCATGCTTGCCTTTTTAATGTGAGCTGTCTTAAGGTATACTTTACTGGAGGGCAGAGAATCCATGAGTATAATTTTCTTTGTATGTAGATATAGCTCTTGAGGAGGTGAAATTGTGAAGATGATGGTGTTACCATGGAGGAGACTCTGAAATTCTGTGTGGCAGACTTCTAATTCCCTGTGATGTCCCTGAGGACAGTCAGGGTGTGGGCCAGGACTGTGACAACACAGGAGGTGATAGGACACTGTTAAAAGTAACTTTGCTCAGAACTGGGGTGTGTACTTGCAGGGTAACAGAAGGAGGGAATAGGATACTTCAGGAAATTAAGAAGAAAGGGGAGAATTGGGCAGAGCTTGTATCCAAAGGTCTCATTTTCCACAAGGATGTTAGGGTGCTGTTACGCAAAGGAGAACTATTAGCTCTGACAACAGTTCTACTTGTTATGACCCCTTTGTTGGTGTTTTTATTACTTTTTAAAATAAAGGTTGAGGAACAACTTTTACAATTGTAACTGGAACAGTGACAAGCAGGACTCATGGAGTGTAATCACAAAAGAAACTGTTTTTGGCTCTCACTGTTCCTTACACCTGCTCAGTAGAAATGGTCCTAACTCTGCTCCTGGGCAAACGCATTTCTTGCAGGAATTAGGAAGTCCTATAGTTACTTTGCAAGGTAAAACATGATCTTGATCAGGTACATAACATATTCATTCCAGGTATTATCAATGTTTCCAGTTTTTTTCAAGATTAAGCTATTTGCCCTTCCCCATTTGGGTCTTGCTGCAAGTGAAAAGAGGAAATATAGTCCTTCTTTCTTTCCTGAAGTTTCTGACTCTTTCAGGATTAGAGCAAGGAAGTAAGAGGTGGCACGAAAAATTTTCCTTGCCTCATGGTACTCAAGCTTGCTTTGTGCTCTCCAGGAGTGGCCCATGTTTAAATTTGGTTTTCTCCTAGGGCACTTTCGTGGGTTCTTTAGAGATCTGCACTACCCTCTACACACACACACATCTGACCTGTATGTGTCACCTGCTTTCTTTTTCTATAGCCCCTTGTAATTCAACAGTTCACTTTCAGTTTCTCCAGGAGTAACAGATCTTTGCTGGTACCAGCTCTGAGACTATGGGCAGATGGTAGCATTGCAAAGCAGCTACTGGCCCATAAAATGACCCCTTCATTTCTTGGGCTGGAGTCAGAAATTAGTTCAGCTTTCTCCTCTAACTGCAGGAGACACATATCAAGCTCTCCAAGGGGCTCCCTTGAAGCCCTTCTCATTAGGCTTGTGGTGAAATGCTGGTCCCCCCTTCTTTGGAGGCGGGTACCCATAGCATACCAACACTTCTCACCAAATAAATCCTTTCCAAAAACTTTCTCTTAATGTTTACCATCTTCTTTTTCCCTTTGATATGGGTGAAGGTTTTAAAGTTTTATAATTATTTTTCCAAAGGTTTCTATGAAAATTTACATCTTTGCTGGCACCTCACTTTGGTGTGACATGGATACTACATAGTGGAGCCTGTCGACTTCCAAATAAAACCATGTAGTTACTGTAGTTACTGATTTTAGGAACCAACTAATTAATTTCTGGATAAGAGTAGGCAGTATTGTTTTCTCCATCTCTCTTCTGTTGAGGAATCTTAATTGTCCTTATCTATAAAATGGACCCCCATCCCTTCTTTGTCTTGGTAAGGATAGAAAAATAAGAAATTGTGAGCATAAAGTGACTCTGGATGGACTATAGGCCCCAGGGAATAGTTAAATAATCTGCAGAGGATTAATTTTTCTTTCATAAAGAAGGGAAGTAGAGACAAAGGGCTTAATGGAAAGAAGAAAAGAAAATGTTCAGTTCAGCAGTGTTTTTCTAAACCCCATCCTAAAACTCCCTCCCCTGCCATGGTTTGGAGCTGTTTTCTTGTTATACGCAGGTCCCTGCTATAGCCCCAAAGTCATGCTTGTTCAGAGCAGAGCCAGCTCCTATTCAATCAATAATCCTTGGTTCTGTGCTTTCCAGCTGTATCTGTGTCTGTATCTGTGGGTTTAAAGTAGGAGGGGGTAGATGTCATCACTTTTGATAAAAATGGCTGAATATCTTTATCATGATCAAAAGATGTCTCTGTCTCTTGGTTCAGAGCCAGAGCCTGCATTGTAAGGAATTCAAAGGCTGCAGCCCAGAGCTGCTGTCAAGCCAGCAGGTGGAGTAGCAGTCCTTCTCTGAACCTCTGGGCCCACCTGGGCTGGGATGCTGGGTGATGCTGGGCCCAGCCTGTGGCCAGAAGGGACAAGGAAATGAATACAAATGATTGCACATAACTATTGTCCTGTCTGCAGAGGAGTTTGGTAAAATATGATTCTGGGAAAGTTTTTTTCATGTGCCTCTCTGGAGATACTGCAGAAGCAATTGTAAGGAGTCAGTGCCCGTATGCCTGCGATAACTGTGGGGCATAGGAGAAGGAAGGTATAGAGATGACAGAATCAAGTCCTGGGCAGTGGGGGATACATCATGATCCCCTCACCCCTGAAAAACCTTGGAGAGGACAAGAAATACAACCAGTCATCTTAATGGGAAAGGGAAGTCTGAAGAGGAAAGTTTGGACAATGAAGCTGAGTTACCATCTGCCTAACTCACTCTTGTCTGTTTGAATTGCAGGCACTGGAGTTTTTCTTACTAAAATCTGTACATTGCTTAAGAAATTACTTTGGGGCCAGTAGTAATTTACTTTGGGGCCCGTACAATTTGAGCTTCCCTGAGATTACTTCTTTCTATTTTCTAAGAAGTAGCTGGGTATAGGGCAACTCTTAATAAATAATGGAGGTATGAATGGTGCTCTCACTGAGAACTCTCTTCTGCCCCTCTCAGGCCTACAGGACCGCTTCTTTGAAATGGAGAGTCCTCCCCACCTCCTCTCACAGAATGGAAAGAGGTTTCAAACTGGAGGATGGACAGTGGGTGAATTCCTTTTCCCTGAGGTCAGGGCCTGTAACTCTCCCCTCCCACCCTACTTTCTCTATTTAAATAACCCAAATCCAGAAGAAGGGGTGAATTGGGGGATTTAGCAGGATAGCCTCCATAACCCCAGGTCTAACCACTACAGACTGCCCAGGAAACCAGAAGGAAGGTGGCTTCCTAGCTGGTCCTTTGCTCAATCCTATAGTGAGAGGAGGTGGGCCTGCTTGGGTTCTCAGCTGCAGAGCAGGCAGCACAATCTGTTCATTGGGAATTCAGAAGTATCTGGCAAGCCTCATGGCCACAGGCTTTCTAGTAGCCCAGAGCTCTTTGAAGAGAAGAAAAGGTTCTAGGAAAAAGGGAGCTGCTGCTCTTGATGAAAAGGTAGGGAGGGGAGAAAAAAGAGACTAACAAGGGCACTGCCTGTGGCTGAAGAGAATGTTAATGGCTCCGCTCCTGAGCTTCAAAGCCTGAGCTGGATAGGATCACACACAGATGCCTGTGCTGTTACCTACAGAATACTTACCAATTTTAATTTGTCTCTTCTGCATCAGTCAATAAGTAAGATTCCAGAAGAACTTAGGTGTAAGGGAAAGGGCTGTCATTGAGCAAATCTGGCTAACAGTTGTCTCTTTTTCCTGTTTACAAAATGGTAGCTGCTATGGACTGAATTGTGTCCCCCTAAAATTCATATGAAAAAACTCTAACCCTCAATATGGGAATATTTAGAGAGGGGTTTTTGGGAGATAATTAGATTTACGTGAGGTTATAAGGGTGGGATTATGACATCACTGTCATGATGGAATTAGTGCTGCTATAAGAGGAGACACCAGAGGGCTTTCTACATACCCTCTCCCACTTCATCTACCCCATTTGAGTACACAACAGGAAGGTAGCCTTCTGCAAGCCAAGAAGAAAGCCCTCCTAGGAACTCAACCACACTGACACCTTGGCCTCAGACTTTCAACCTCCAGAACTATGAGAAAATAAGTTTAAGCCACTCAATCTCTCGTATTTTGTAATGACAACCAGAGCTTATACAGTAGCTCTAGTGGATGCTGTTGGTACCTGGACCAAATCTCATTTACATATCAGTGTTCCATTTCCCCAGTTGCTGTATTGGGTTCCAGTGGCTCCCTGCCCTTCTTCAGAAAATTGCTCCTGGTGGATGGAAGACCCCTTCTGTACCTCCCTACAGCTTTTAGCCGAGAGGGTATGAAGACCGTCCCCTTTACCTCAATGAAAGATCAATTATTTTGGTGCTTTTAGGATCCTTAGTTTCCCTGTGGGATTAGGCTGAAACCAGATACAAAGCTGTAATTACATTCTCCTTTCCTACCATTTTCTGCTTTCTTTTCTTTCTCTTCTTTTTTAAAAAGATTTCCTTTATTTTGAAGAGGAGGAAGGGAGGGAAAAAGAGAGGGAGAGAAATATCGATGGGCGAGAGATAAAATGATCTGTTGCCTCTTGCACACCCCCAACTGGGGACCTGACTCGCAACCCAGGCATGTGCTCTGACTAGGAATCAAACCAGTGACCTCTTGGTTCACAGGTTGGTGTGAAATCCACTGAGCTACACCAGTTAGGGCCATTTCCTGCTTTTTTCATTCTCTTTCTCCTGAGAGCATGCCTCAATAAATCATAGGACCTGAATTTTGTCTCAGGCTCTGCTTCTGGGAAACCCACCTTAAGAGAGCACCTCTCCCAAGTAGTAGAATATTGAGCAACCCAAATGACTATAAAGTACTTTGTGAGTGTATTAATGATGGTTAATGCCCAATGATAACATTAGGAACAATATCCCCTATTTCTGTGTCCAGGAAGTGTAGAGGAATAAAGGTCCACTGAGAAAGCACATAGACTGCTTCTTCAATGGGCATCTGGAAAAGAGCTGTGCTTTCCTTGCCAGTAAGGGTTTAAATAGCCTTGTTAGTATAGGACCACAGGCCGAGGTTCCATGGCTTAACCAATTATGGAAGCATCTTTACTGTAAGAACCCTTGAGTCATGACTAGCAGAAGAGTCAATCAGGCAGGTCTGTGCTCTGTTTTGGAAGCCAACAAGCTTCCACACTCCCTTGGGCAGAGTCACTTCTCCTGAAAAGAGAAGTCCATCACCTGTCCAAGAGAACTGCCTGCCCTGATTGGGGGCTTCAGGACCTAAGTCATCCCTCTGCTATGTTTTGCTCAGCCTATTGGCTTCTTCATGATGCTGTTCTTGGGAGATCTTTTTTTAAAAAAAGATTTTATTTTTAGAGAGAAGAGAAGGAAGGGAGAAAGAGGGAGAGGAAAAATCAATGTGCAAGAGATGCACCAATTGGTTGCCTCTCCCACGCCCCCAGCTGGGGACCCTGCCTGCAACCCAGGCACATGCCCTGCTGGGAATCAAACCAGTGACCTTTGGGTTCATAGGCCAGCACTCAATCCACTGAGCCACACCAGTCAGGGTGGTTCTTGGGAGATTCTTTTTCACTGCTTTTGTAATAGTTTCCTTTGACTTCCTTCTCTCTTCCTTTTCTAACTTCTGCTTCCCCCTCTCAGTCCCAGTTTCATTATCAGATCCTGTAAGAGTTGGGCCTGTTCCCCACTTGGGAGGATGAAGGTAGATTCTCACATTCTTCTGAAGAAAGCTGCCACAAGACACTTCCTTACAGCTTCTGGTTACATCTTAGAATTTAACTTCCTTTCCACTAACAGTGAGGACAGGAAGGAACAGAGCAGGCAAAGGGGTAGAGACATCTTCCCATGACAGGCCACTGTGTCCTGGCATGCCACTAACATACCTTGGTCCATCTATTTTGATAGTGGCCCCAGGAAAAATGGGGGAAAGAGCACAGTAAATGCTTATCCAGATGCTCCCCAAAATTTAGGGACATGCCTCAAATATCCCTAACCTCTTTAGCAATTATTTAGTTGACAATTATTTAGTTGCTATTTTTAGGATGAGAGTGGCTCCTAATTCTTGTTATTGAAGGGTCTGAGATCTTCTGTTTAGATCTAGAGGTGAAAAAGGGAATTTTGGACACCTCTTATCCAATTTCCATAACTTTTCTCCCAATGTATTTTGTGGCAGGGAATGAAATAGAGGTAGTGTAAGGATCTTATATCAGATAACTGAAAGGTAACTATCTGTTTTAAACATCTCTAACAAAAAGTAGACTTGCTTTAGGAAGACTGAACCCATCAGTTCAAGTGATGCACAAGGTGTAGACTGTTTCTACCACTGGCTTTGCTTGCTGCTCTATTGCTTCATTATTAGACAGGCACTCCATACATGGCAACCAAATGGCCACCAGCAGCCTGAAACCAGTGCCATCCTTAGAATTCACCAATACAGAGGGAGAGAGCATATACAGGGTCCAGCAGAAGTAAGGCCAGCTTGAGGGTGGTTCGTAGGATAATAATATGTGTGTCATAATTTATAGTTTTAATTTGAACATTTCACCTAAAACATCATATGGTGTGCTTGAGTGTGATATTATGTTACAGGATGCTTATGATTGTATAATAAAAAAGGGGCATTATTTGTGCTGGACCTTGTATATATCTTTTCCTATAGCTCAAACAAAAGCCCAGAGAAGACTGTGACTAGTATGATTTGAGTCATAGGTCTGTCTCTGAATCAGTTGCTGTGCTCAGAGGTGTGGAGTAATCTGATGGGCTAGGCCTGGGTCGTGTCCTTAACCCTGAAGTTGGGGAGGATCTTGCATGTCTAGAATCATGTGTTGTTCTTCTTCTTTTTTAAGATTTTATTTATTTATGTTTTAGAGAAGGGAAGGGAGGGAGAAAGAGGATGAGAAACATCAATGTGTGTTTGCCTCTCTCACACCCACCACTGGGGACCTGGCCTGCAACCCAGGTATGTACCCTGATTGGGAATCGAACCAGTGACCCTTTGGTTGGTAGGCTGGCACTCAATCCACTGAGTCACACCAGCCAGGGCTAGAACCATCTGGTCTTAGAATAACTAGGGAATGAGAATGACTGATCTGTTAAGGAAATGATGCTTGGGGAAGAACATATGTCCATTACAGCATGCATTGTCTGGTCTCTTCTTTGACTGTATACTACATTTCACTCATTCAAATGAAAGTGCTTATGAAACACAACTTTGAGGTTCAGCAGTCAATGGGAATGGTGCTTTCTAGACTCAGGTCTAGAGGCAATCTTAGCTCAATAAAGGATATAATCAGTCCTTCTGGTTTGAGGAGCCTCTGGTCATAGTGTCCAGAGAACCAGCTTAGGGTGTTGGAGAACCATAAGGAGGAGTCCGTCTTGCCATTAAGCCAAGGACTGTGCCAGAAGGAGCAGCCTGGCACATAGTAGCACTCAGTTAATATTTGTGGAATGGCTTCTCCGAGAATCACAGTCAAAAAGAAAGCTGGGAGAAGCAGGAAGAATCAAGAGCTCAAAGCAGACTCCTGCGCTATGCCAGAGTTTCACTCTGACCAAGCTGTGTTCCCACGTTTTGCCAGAATATACACAGCTGATACTCTAGGATTTTCCCATACTACAATTCAAGTTATTTGCTGCTATAAGCATATGACCTTCTAATAACTCACAATGAGGACAGGGCAGGTACCAGATAGCGGTGACAGTCCAGATGCTGTCTCAGGTCCAGAGTCTTAAGAAAACAGGCAGTGTTCCTCTTAAAAGTGGCTTTTAGACTTTGTGACATTGTAGTAAATTGCCATAATTATAGACAAATGTCAGAGAAAGCTTTCACAATCAGGTTTTTTTTTTAAAGTAACATTTTCTTGGACATGGCTGGTCTTTGGGAGATGTGTACTGATTTACCATTCCACCATCCTCCCTCACATGTCTCTGTGCACTGCTTCTGTGGCTGGTGGACAAGCAAGCATCAGTGTGTGCTCCAGGGAAGCATGTGGGCTCTCAGACTGGGAGTTGGCATTTATCAACCTGACTGAGACAACGTGGAAATGAAAAGATAAAAACCTGAGATATGTGATAGGAGCTATAGTTTGGAATAAATGAGTTCAGGCCTCTGCCCAGTCAGCTTAACACTCTGGTAAGCTGCTGCATTTAATGGACAACTCCATTAACATCTTCTCAGATGGAGGCAGGGAGAGAAAGGGAAAAGAGCCGGAAAGGGAGAAAAAGAGGAAGTCGGGGAGAGAGATGAGTGAGTGTATATGTTGGTAGAAACTAAAAAGCTTGGAACTTTCCTCCATGTCCCCTTTGGAGGAACTTATGTGACTCTCTTAGTCTGTGTGCCATTGCAAGCTTGGACAGCTGCGGTAGAGCTGGAAAGGGTAGCAATTTGGATAGGGGAGAATGAGGGTTCAAATCACTCGCCTTCTGATCACCACAGGATAGGGAGGATGAGAAGGGATGTATCTTTCCCCCTTCTAATGAAGAAATTGTACATTCTGGAACTCAGAAGATAAAAACGTGTGTGTGTGGGGGTGGGGGTTGGGGGGGTGGGTAGGGCTGCACTCTGAGAGCTTCTGTGAGAATGCTGGGGGATGAGAAGAGAGGGGAATGGAGAGGTAAAGTGAGTCCTAGGATTCAGAAGCTGGTTCATGAGAGAGAAAAAACTGGTTCCCACTGCAGGAGGAGAAGAGGGACAGGTCTAAAGAGGAAAACAAAAGAAGCAGACACCCATCTTCTGCTTGAGGGTGCTTAGGTTCAGGCCCTCTCTGGAGGCTAGAGAAGGATGAGATGGCTCTTATTATGGCTAATGAAAGGAACTCAAAAAACTCTCAGATAACCATGGTGCCTGAGACTTCCTGAGTCGCTGGTACCTAGAGAACACAAAGGGTAGTAACAATAAATCATGTTTCTTTCCACTGAATGATTTCCAGTCTTAATATCTATTCACTCCAGCATTTTAGCTGCTGTCAGACTGCGTCAGAGCAGAATATTGAACCCAACCATATCACAACTGCTAGAGATTTTCCCAGAGGAGAGTGTGTGACAAGAATGGGTACAGTAGCTGCCCGTTCTTAGACCCAAGACTTTGCTCCTGGCCTCCCTGAATGTCTTTGCCAGCTCACCTCTTCTGAAAGGTCACTTCCAGAGGCAAAGTTAGGTATTTCAGGGTGCTGCCTACCCACAAATTCACAAAACTGAGTATGACCTGCCCAGAAACAAGTTCTAGGTCAGAGATGTAATTTCCAAGTATATGGACCTGACCCTGCATCCTGGATTTGGGTGGAGGCCAGATTGGAGGATATAGTTAATAGGCCCCTCGCTTAGAGGTAACAAGTGCTGGGGTTCAGGCCCTGATTCTACCCCAGGTAGTGGTGTGACCTTGAGTTATTACTTGAGTTCTTTAAACTTTAGTTTTTCATCTGTAATGTAGGGGTGATAATACCTTCCTCAGAGGGCCTTTATCAAAATCAGGTAATAAGCACCTTGTAAAATGCCATATTGGTGGAAGGAATTATTTCCCCATTCCTTCATTGTGTCTGATAAAGACAAAAGCCTCAGCTTAGAAGGTGTAAAAGCTTTTGGGTTCAAGGTAGGCACCTGGAAAGGTATGCATGTGGTAAGGGCAAGGAGGAATGAAGGGACATTAAAAGATGTGGTGAAATGGTGTCCTCTATAGTCACAGAGGATGTGACATGAGCTTCTTACTCATACAGTAACAATCTGTAAACACCTATTGAGTTGGTACCTGTGTTGTAACAGGAAGCACATATTTGAATATTTTCCCCAGTTTCTCACAAAGAGCTCCTCAAAGCCTTGTAAGTTCCTGAGTGGTAGGGGTAATAGCAGCATCTTTTATTTCTGAGCTCCTAAATTCCTTGGAATTTCCAGAGTGATAGAAGCCTCTTTTGTTCTAATGAGGCAACTCTTGATGGGACCCTAGATAGCTTTAGGATGAGGGCTGGTCACCAGAAAGACTAAGCCTTGATTGGAAGTCTAGAATTTTCAGCCCCACTTCCCCCAGCTTCTGAGGAGGGGAGAGGGGCTGGATATTGCCTGTGTGATGAAACCTCCACAAAAGCCTCTAAATAACAAAGTTCAGAGAGCTTCCAGTTTGGTGACAGCATTCATGTGCCAAGTTGGTGGTACATTCCAAATCTATGGAGACAGAGGCTCCTGTGCTCAGGACCCTTCCAGACCTTGTCCTATGTACCTCTTCATCCAACTACTCATTTTTATCCTTTGTAGTATCTTTTATAACAGACCAGTAAATGTAAGAAAAGTGCTTTCCTTAGTTCTGTGAGCTGTGCTTGCAAATTATTACCCCTGGGTAGAGAGGGGGATGTGCGGGAACATCAAATTTATAGGCATGTTCCATTCCTAATTCTGTACAGAGAGCATCTGACCCCCTTACTTTTTCATACCAGGCCTCACCAGATTGTCTCAGTTCCAGAGATCCGGTTGGGGTGCTTGGACTCCTATCGCAGAATACTTGGCTGCATAATGTAAAAAGAATAGCTCACAGTTATTGAGGTATTACCATGCACCAGGCACAGTGTTCAGTGCTGTCCGCTGTTCATCTCATGAATATGATTGTCCAAACAACCCCACCAAGGTTGTTTCTAATATTTTCCCCGTTATGTAGATAAGGAAACTGAAGCACAGAGAGGCTAGAAAGCTATTAAGTGGTAGAGCTAGGATTTGAATCTGGGTATACTGGCATCAAAGCAAGAGCTTGCAAGCAGCTTCTATACAGCTTCAGAGGTAGGGCTGTGGGAAGCTATTCCTCTAAGCACAGGTGGTAGGTGTGCAGGCAATGTGATCTACATATGTAGTCCAGACGCATTCTGCAGGAGTCAAGGCAAACAAATTTGTTTCCAGAGTCTTCCAGCTGTTTGTGAGCTCTCCTTTAGGGGCTCGGAATAGGTGTGGTGTGAAAAAGTCTCCATTGTCACATAAGGTTGATAAACACTAGGGGTTATATGGCACACTTGAGATAATACAGTAAAGAAATTGCTTTGTCCTTTGTTGAATCTGAAGTTTCCTAAAATTATCTGAGCAGAACAGAGAACTCATTCTTTTCTTTGCTAGATGCTTACTATCACTATAGACCGCTGTTCCAGGAAGACTGGTTTGGGAAATGCTCTTCCCAGACTTGATCTCCACCCTATTACCACTCAGTCCACTTGAAGTAATAGTGGCATTTAGGATGGCAGCTAAGATTTGTGCAGAGAGCAAAAAAGTGCTCAGTCGCCAGTCAGCTCAGATGGCAACAAGAAGATACTAATTAACCAAGGTGAGACAGCGCTGACATTCCTAGGCTGTATGAAGAAGCCATCCAACAGAGTTGGGTGGTTTATTTCTTGTTTAAATTTCCCCTTGTCACTGCTCTTGGCTAAATCCTTTACATGTCAAGTCTGGACTGTCAAAACAGCCAACTGACTACTAGTTTACCTGCCAGCAGGCTCTCTGCTACAGTCTGTCCTGCACACCTGGCCAGATTAGTCTTCCTAAAATGCTGCTTTGAGCTTGTCACTTTCCTGTTCCAAAAGTATTAATTCAGCTTTCAAGATTGTCCTGGTTGGCTCCAGCCTTCCTTTCCTACTCCTCACATCCTACATTCTAGATGAAGCTGAATCTTCTGCAGCCCCTCTCTGCTCTGTGTATGCTATTTTCTCCACCTAATGCTTGAAAATTGACCTCCCACCCCCATCCTCATTTCCTCCTGTCAGCATCTTGTGTTCTCAGCTATTCACTTATCCCATTCAACAAGCATTTATTTTGTGCCACCTGTGTGCTAGATCCTGTGCTAGAGTAAGGCACAGTCCTTAACCTCAAGGAGCTCATAAAAACCGACAAATACGTGCAGGGTTCCATGTTCTATAATATAGTGATGCTCGGGGCTTCATGGGCTTGGGCACCTATCCCTGCCTAGGGCACAGCAGAGGCAATTCAGGGTAGACTTCCTGGAGAAAGGGATGTTGACACTTAATGGGTGAAAAGGCATGCAGAGTGCTGGGGACTGGCTGAGGATGTGTTAATACCCAGATCATTAGTGCAGGGAAAACCGGAAGGGTTCTCCCTATGTCAGGAAGAATTATCACAGGGAATCTCAGGCTGATCCCATTGACTTAGGGAAGACAAGTGAGGGGAAAGCATGGGTACCCATCAGGAGAGTGGAGTCTGGGGCTGGGAGGAAGAAAGGGGGACAATGACTGACATGCTTACTGCATCCTATACCTCCTCTAGCTCCCAAGACTCATCTAAGAGATGCAACCACTGGAGCAGCTTGGTTGCCAGGGGCAACCCCAGAAGGCAGACTCATTCTAAAGGCAATCACTGAAGCCCCTTGTCCCAGGGCTCTGATAGACAGTTAGTCCCCTCTGGAAAGTGACAGGACAGAGTCATTGTGCTCAGGTGGATCTAAGTGAAGGGTGTGGAAGATAGCCCTGCTAGCCGATCAGCAGGATCTGGAGGAAAGAAAGGACTTGAAAAACAGAAGGTGTTTTAATCCACCCAAATACTTGATATGAGTAACATAACCTTGTTTTTCTGAGACACAGCCTAATTTACTTCAGGCCTCGGGCTCAGTAACTTACCACTGACAACCTGCAGGTCCGGTGCTCTGTGTGTGTGTGTGTGTGTATAGGTCTGTAGTGCTAGTAAGATTGTAGAAATGGTGCGTTTTTCTTAGTCACGGTTTTCCTACTCTGCTGAGGTTGTCCACCAATAAGTTTTTCCTTTTTCTGATTTAAGAATTGTGATCTGGAAATATGGGCCCTTTCTAGGGGAGAAAGCAGAGTATGTAGGTTGAGAGAGAGAGAGAGAGAGAGAGAGAGAGAGAGAGAGAGAGAGCGCGGGCGCGCGAGCGAGCGAGCTCCTGGTGCAACTGACATGTAATTGGGTTTACCAAGGCTCCCTGCTTCTTTTTCTGGTTCCTGCTGTTCTGCCTGCTTGAATTGCCTGCTGCTTTTCCACAGAGACGGAAGCCTGCACTATGTGGATTCAAAGCAATTGGGTTTCAGTTTCTGCTCTGTGACTAGAGCAATGTATTTAATTATCCTGAGCCTTCTTTCTTCACCTGTAAAATGAAAACAGTAACACCCTCCCTGCCCAATCACAGGATTATTATTATAAATATCAAGTGGAGTAATTTAGGAGAAAGTGTTTTGTAAACTGTAAGTAGCAACAATAAGAAGAAAAAGAATAAGAAGCAGCTGCTGCCTGTTATTGGTTACTATGTCAATTGCTGCCACTTTATTCACATTGTCTCCTTTTAATCAAAATATTGCTTTTATTGAGATCCCCTTATCCTTTAAGACTCTGCTTACAATTTACCTTCCCATGGGAACTCCTTTGACAGCTCTTGCTCACGTTGGTTCCTAACCTCTCTAAACTACTTTTCACCTTCTAGCTAAATCCACCATTATCTCGCAAGCTCAACTTCTTTCTCCCCAGCTGAAGTAAGACTCCTTTGGGGTGGTCTACTTCCCTTGCCTTCCCCAAGATACTGAGCACATCTGGATATCTTGAGATCAAAATTTTCTGGCCACATAGCTATTGTATAAATTGAGAGTTCCCCACATTTTACTAAGCAAGCCCTGGGTGAAGAGTTAGTTATTGTGCCCTGGCTGGTGTGGCTTGGTTGGGTATTATCTTGCAAAGAGAAAGGTTGCCAGTTCCTCAGAGCACATGTCTGGGTTGCAGGTTAGGTCCCTAGTTGGGGAGCGCATGGAAGACAAGCAATCGATGTTTCTCTTTAACATCAATGTTTCTCTCCCTCCCTTCCCCTCTCTATAAATAAATAAATAAACTTTAAAAAAAAAGGGAGAGTTACTTATTGCTCTCTGCCTTGGCTACCAGGAAAGAACCTATCTGATCCATTCAGTGTGATAGTCATTATCTTCACAAAGCCTTTATCATGCTTGTAAACTGAGAATTCTTTTTTTTTAAGATTTTATTTATTTATTTTAGACAGAGAGGAAAGGAGGGAGAAAGAAACATCAGTATGTGGTTACTTCTTGTGCACCCTGCTCTGGGGACCTGACCTGCAACCCAGGTATGTGCCCTGACTGGAAATTGAACTGGTGACCCTTCGGTTCGCAGGCCAGCGCTCAATCCCCTGAGCCATCCCAGCCAGGGCATAGACTGAAAATTCTTATTGCAGGACCTGCCTCTAGAAATGCTAATCATGTTATCCTCCCCGCTACCACATACACACTTCCCCTTCCATCCTCTTGTCCTGTTCCATACCTTTCTCCATGTTCATACAAATATATATAGCATATACAGATGAAATCTATTATTAAAAGACAGAGTGGCCCCTCTTTAAGATTCAAGAGGATAATAAAGAAGACTAGAATTAGATATCAGGAATAACTTTCTTCTCCCCAGCGTGGAGACTCAGGAGCAGGGAAATATGGACACTATAGAGCCTTTAAGAGGAGACTTCCTGCTTCCTAATTTCTCTCTAATTTATCTCAAATCACTGCCCTCTGACTCCTTGTTCCCCAAGCAAATGAGCCTCCTTTCTCATCTTAGGACCTGCCATATCTTGCTATAGGGCCTTTGTTCTCACAGCCTGGAAGCTGCTGCTCAGAGTGTTTGCCTGGCTGGCACCTTCATATCATTTGAATCTTAGCCTGAATCTTCCAATTTAAAGTAGCTTCCTCGGGGTGGGGAGGGGGGTGGATATAGACTATACACATGTATCTGTTTTGTATATGAATAAATTTCTCTGGATGGTTGCACAAGAAATTAACATGTATTGCTTATAGGGAGGGAATCTGGATAGCTGGGAAAGGGACTTCTCTCTATGTCCTTTTCTATTTTTTAATTTAGACTCATTGAATATGTTGCCTATTCAAAAAATTAATTTAAAACTACAAGTGATAAGAGAAAAAAGGAAGTAGCCCCCTGCTGAGCATTCTTTATTTACTTTATAAATTTTATTTTCATAACTGGCAGTGGGCAGATTTGCCCCATGGGCCATAGTTTGCTGATCGCTGCTCTATCATATCATCTTATTTGATATTCATTCTGGCACTAATTGTTTGCTTACTTGTTTCTTATCTACCTTTCCCCACTAGACTGCAAGCTTCATGAAAGTAGGGTGCTTTTCTGTCTTGTTACCACCATATACATGCACCTGGAACAGTTTCTGACTTATATGTGCCCAATAAATACTTGTTAAATGACTGACTGTTTGAATGAATTATGCTTGTATGGACCGAAGGAAAAAGCAACCCTATTTGGAAGGAGATAAGATAAAATAAACTTTTGATGGCAGTCCCTCCAGGAGGAATACAGTAATTCCACCTTTCCATGGTTTTGCTCTCCACAGTTTCAGTTACTCACAGTCAACTGTGGTTCCAGAGATAAATAATTCATAAGTTTTAAATTGTGTGTCATTCTGAGCAGAGTAATGAAATCTCATGCTGTCCAGCTCCACCCCACCCAGGACATGAATTATCCCTTTGTCTAGCACATCCATGTTCTATATTCATTGGCTTCCCACCCAACCCCTTAGGCACTTAGTAGCCATCTTGGTTATCAGATCAGTTGTCAGGGAGACCATATTCACATAACTTTCATTAGAGTATAATGTTATAATTGTTGTTTTATTATTGTTGTTGTTAATCTTTTACTGTGCCCAATTTATAAGTTAAACTTTATTACAGGTATGTATGTATAGGAGAAAGCATATGCTTTTTATATATTTAGTACTATTTGGGGTTTCAGGCATCCACTGGGGGTCTTGGAACATATCACCCATGGATAAGAGGGGACTACTGTAATCTTTAATTGTGTCATTCTCCAGAAAGTCCCACCCATAGTTCTAGCCTCAGGGAGTAGCTGCTGATATCTGCTTCCAGAAGGCAGATTCCAAACTGAAACCAAAATCTGTCCTGCTAGGATGGGTCCAGAAAGTAGAGAAACCAATGGATTCACCATTTTTGAATTTAGGAAGAACAAAACATATACACACCTGAGGAAGCTGCTCAGTTAGCAAGTTGAGCTTTGCAAACAGTCACCCTTGAGGGAATGAGGGAGCAAAGCTCATTGCCACAATGTCATGGGTAACAAACAGCCAGGACCTGGGAGGGGAGGGGTTAGGAGAAGGGGAAGGATGGAGTTTGGCACATTACAACTTAGGCAGTACATACCCTGAACAAAACAGCCTGCATTGCCATGTGTTGATTGATTTTTGAACAGTTTCTGAATCAACACATTCTCTGTAAGCACAGGGCTGGGCTTTTTGCAGCCATGCAGCACACTGGCCAAGAAAGTGTGGGGTCCTAAAGGCAAAACAGCTGTGGATGAACCCCCATGCCACTGGGCACTGTCTGCTCAGGGCAGGGCTCTGCTCCAAGGAGCCGCAATCCTGCAATAGTTGGCGGTTGAACAGAATTCTAGGAGACTCAGGCTGCACTACTTTTTTATCCCCTGGGAGAACATCAACAGGAAGGTTCCTCCTCTTCTAACTCCTTCACCACCAGACACAGTCTCACACTTACTCTGAAGCAGATGGGAGGGTTCCCAGTGGAGTGCTTTGAGAAACACTGGAAAGGGCAAGGGTTTTGGAATCACCAAGCAGGGGCGTGAATTTTAGCTTATTCACTTGGTAACCATGATATCTTTTTTTTTCCTTTAAATATTTATTTATTTGTAGAGAGGAGAAGAGGGGGAGAAAGAGAGGGAGAGAAACATCAATGTGTGGTTGCCTCTCAAGTGTGGCCTACTGGAGACCTGGCCCACAAGTCAGGCATGTGCTCTGACTGGGAAACAGACCAGTACTCAATCCACTGAGCCATACCAGCCAGGGTAGGTAGCCATGCTATTTTGATCAACTCATGTAAAATCCCTGAACCTCAGATTTTCTCAACTTTCTCTATAGTAACACATGTGGAGTTATTTAAATTAAAATAATGTGCATAAAGTTCAAGGAATAGTGTAGGTGCCTAAAAAAGAGAAGGAATTAGGGAGGTGGAAAGGCAGTGTATTTGGCAATGGTGGCTAGGAAGGAGAAGGATTGAATCCATCTTAGACTGGCTACCTGCAGATGAGCTCATAAAACCTCATCTCATGTAGTCAAGAACCTCTTTTGACTTTCCTGATCAGGATCTAGCCTGGCAATATTTGGTCCTCTGTATTTTAGCCTGGTATTCAGATGGATAAATTGACTTTCATTGGCTGTTTCTTCTGGAGCTTTGAGAGATCATTGAATCCTTTTTCCTTCCTTAATGTACAGGGTCTCTCCCTCAGAGAAGCCTAGGATATCAGCTAAGCCTGGGCTGTAGCCCAGACTTTCTCTGCCTCTTAACCAGAACTTGGGTCTGTGTTTTCCAGGGTGTGCTTCTGTAGTCCTGGGAGAGAGCCCATGGGTGCTCCGAGTAGAGACTACTGAGGAGAGGGTTGAGTAGTCTGCCGGCCGTGCCACTAGTGGTCCCTCTGTTTGAAGTGCCAGGTGATAACAGACTAGGCCGTTCATTCAAGACTTGCCATTCTCTTATACCACAAGTATACCAACCACCCAGCATCATTCTCTAGCCCATCAGAATCAGGAGAAGGATCAAAGGAGGGAGACCTGGGCCATGTGTTGCTTTGAACAGATCTGTTGAACAGTGTGACATGGGATTTCCTGTCCAAGTGTTAGTGGATGGCAGTGCCTGCTAAGTTCCGGTGTTGTGTGTGCCTGTAGGGGTGGGGGGGGGGGTAGTGCACAACTCTGTGTGCATACACATGCTTTGGGCATGTATGAGGTTCAACACTGGGGGGGGGGCTTCTAGGATTTGTGTGTAGCTTTATCTCCCCCCACCCTCCCTGCTCCTGGAGGGGGAGCTGTAATGCCACCCTCAAGCTACCTAGCTACATTCCACTCCCTCCAACCCACCAGCCTCTCATTCTGTCACAAGGAGCTTTGGCAGAAAGGGAGGGAGCGTGGGTGCTGCAGAGAGAAAAACACCCCAAAGTTTCAGTAAAATGGCAAGAGAGATGCCAGCACACAGGGAACAGGAGCCTTCTGTTTCTCACAGCCTGCACTGCAGGGCTGGAGGACACATACCACGATTTCCTTCCCTTCCTTCCTCCTTTTTTCCCTTCCCTCCCTGCCCCTCATGATATTCAGGAAAGGGAGACCTGCAGTGAGGACAGAAAAGGAACTAAGATGCTTTTCCTAGGGACCAATATTTTCTGTAACCACCAGAATAGATAGCTCTGGGCTCTGCTTGCTTTGGGCACAGTGAGGTGTGAGTGTCTCTCTGTATATGTGTGAAATAGAGTTAATGTATGTGAGTGTGTATATCTGTGAGAGGGTATGTTGTGTGTATATGAGTGTGTGTATGTGTTCAGGGGGCTTAAAAGATAAAGGGTAGCCCTGGCTGGTGTAGCTCAGTGGATTGAGCGTGGGCTGCGAACCAAAAGGTTGCCAGTTCGATTCCCAGTTAGGGCACATGCCTGTGTTGCGGGCCAGGTCCCCAGTACGGGGTGTGTGAGAGGCAACCACAGAGTGATGTTTCTCTCCTTCTCTTCCCCTCTCTCTAAAAATGAATAAATAAAATCTTAAAAAAAAATAAAGGGTAGATAGAACAGAAAGAAGCAAACACAAGGTTGGTTAGAGATCTGGCTTTGATAGCACACCCATGAATAATTGAAAATCAACTGTATTTGTACAGTAGGTTGGCCTTTATCCAGTATTTTACAAAATTAGAATAAAGATATTTAAAAGGGCCCTGGCTGGTGTGGCTTGGTAGATTGAGTGCCAGCCTGCAAACCAAAGGGTCTCTGGTTTGATTCCCAGTCAGGGAATACGCTTGGGTTGCAGGCTGGGTTCCCAGTTGGGGGCATGTGAGAGGTGACCAGCCCATGTACCTCTCGCACGTTGATGTTTCTTTTTTTCTCTCTCTCTCTCCCTTCCTTCCCCTCATTCTAAAAGTATATAAATAAAATCTTATTACAAAAGATGTTTAAAAGGAAAACCTCAAGATAGACATTTTTCTTTGTGCTTTTGAAATTAGGGCATTTCATTTGAGCAGTGACTCCTTTTTGATAGAGTAAAACCTCATTTGTTCAAAGCTCAGGAATACAGTTCTGTGATTAGTTCATCTAAATAAGGGTTGGAGTTCATCTTAGTACTATTTGCTTACAAAATAGTTGAGTTTGTAAACAAACAAGAACCCAAAAGGAATGTTTATTGTACTCAAGAAAATAAGTTAGCCCTGGCTGGTTAGCTTACTTGGTTGGAGTATTGTCCCAATATGCCAAGGTTGTGGATTTGATCCCTGATCACAGCACATAAAAGAAGCAACCAATGAATGCATAAATGGATGGAACAACAAATTGATATTTCTCTCTTTCACTCCACCACCCTTTGTCTCTCTCTCAAATCAATAAAATTTTTTTAAATGTTTAAGAAAAAAAAGAAAATAAGTCACTTTTCACCCCTTTTAAGTATCTATTTGCATTCAACAATATGGTACTTATAAATCACTCCTTTCTAGCAATTCATTAAAATAGCTCCTACAAATGATACTTTAAAAAAATAGTAAGGCTATATTTCTTTCTTTTCTTTTTTTTCCTTTTTTAATTATATTTTATTGATTATGCTATTACAGTTGTCCCATTTCCCCCCATCATTCCCCTCCCTTTCACACCCCCTCCCACCCACATTCCCCCCTTTAGTTCATGTCCATGTTTCATAAGTTCTTTGGCTTCTACTTTTCCCACACTATTCTGGTCCTCCCCCGGTCTATTTTCTACCCACCGTCAATGCTACTTATTCTCTGTACCTTTTCTCCCTCTCTCCTCCTCCCACTCCCCTGTTGCAAACCCTCCATGTGATCTCCATTTCTGTGTTCCTGCTCCTGGTCTAGCTGTTTGCTTAGTTTGCTTTTGTTTTAGGTGTGGTTGTTAACATCTGTGAGTTTGCTGTCTTTTTACTGCCCTATTTTTTATCTTCTTTTTCTTAGATAAATACCTTTAACATTTCATATAATAAGGGCTTGGTGATGATGAACTCCTTTAACTTGACCTTACCTGAGAAGCACTTTATCTTCCCTTCCATTCTAAATGAAAGCTTTGCTGGATAGAGCAATCTTGGATGTAGGTCCTTGACTTTCATGACTTGGAATACTTCTTTCCAGCCCCTTCTTGCCTGTAAGGTCTCTTTTGAGAAATCAGCTGACAGTCTGATGGGAACTCCTTTGTAGGTGACTGTGCCCTTATCCCTTGCTGCTTCTAGAATTC
>PVKU01007734.1:0-39099 GCA_004027475.1 Anoura caudifer | reverse complement strand
TCCCCTCTGGTACCCCCTATAATTCGGATATTGGGACGTTTAAAGATGTCCTGGAGGTTCCTAAACCTCTCCTCATTTTTTTGAATTCTTGTTTCTTCCTTGTTTTCTGTTTGATTGTTTGTTTCTTCCTTCTGGTCTACTCCACTGATTTGAGTCCATTTCCCTCCCATCACTATTGGTTCCCTGTGCTTTTCTCTTCATTTCACTTATTGTAGCCTCCATTTGTTTCTCTAATTTGCCACCAAAATCAACCAATTCTGTGAGCTTCCTAATCACCAGAGCTTTGAACTGTGCTTCTGATAGGTTGGCTACCAGTGCTATGAACTCTGCATCTGATAGGTTGACCACCTCCTGGTCGCTCAGATAAATTAGCTCTGGGGCCCCAGTCTGTTCTCCCTTTTGAGCCATCCTTGGTTTTGGTTTTTTTGTTTTTGTCTGGTCATGGCTGTTAACGTAGTGAGGGGCAGAGCCTTAGGTGTTCACCAGGGTGGGGCAGTCCAGTTGCTGGGTTGTGATGCTGGATGTTGGGGTGGGGTCTGAGAGGGAACAGTGGTGCTTGCTCCATGCTGTCTGGCGGATTCCAGTCCCTTCAGCCTCTTTCCCCTATCAAATTTGGCCCTTCTGGTGCTGATTTCCATGTGAGTGTGCCTGCGTATGCTCCAGGACCCTGTGGGTCTCCCCAACGAACTCTCCTGTGAGGCTGGGACTCCCTCCCGGCACCTCAGCCCCTACAAGTATTTTAAATGGGTGCTTTTAGGCTTCACTTCCTGGCGCTGGAGCCCTGCGTCTCGCAGTCTGTCTTGCTGCCCGTTTTTGCTTGGTTTATCTGTGCATGAATGTGTGTCGGCTCTCTGCCACCTTGTGTGCCCTGACTGGCCTCCCC
The DNA here is from genome assembly GCA_004027475.1 of Anoura caudifer. Lineage (NCBI taxonomy): Eukaryota > Metazoa > Chordata > Mammalia > Chiroptera > Phyllostomidae > Anoura > Anoura caudifer. The sequence continues at coordinate 38,216 of PVKU01007734.1, read as the reverse complement.
GCATTCGGCAATGCCGCCGCCTGTGTGCCTGGAGTGACTGCATGCCCAGGACCACCATGGGCTTATCCCGCTGCAATCTGACTCCCCCCGCAGCCGCGGACTCTGCTGGCTGCTGACTCCGCCCCTCTTACCTGTCTGGGGGAATCATTGTTGTTGGACTCCCACACCATTCAGTTTACTCTCTGTCCTGGTTGGGTTTTCTTTTTTTTTTTGGTTCTATATTTTTGTTGTCCTTAATCTTGGTTGTGAGAGGAGGCGCAACGTGTCCAGCTACACCTCCATCTTGGCCGGAAGTCCAGTAAGGCTATATTTCTTTATGTAAGAGCCTATAATGGGTTTGAATAGTTTATCTGACTTATTGATGTCTATTCATATATGATCATATTAACTTCTAACCTTTGTTGAGTACTCTCATGTACCAGGTACTGCATTAAATGCCTTACATATGTGTTCTCTTTTGTTCCTTCCAACCAGGGAGGTAGTGTTACTTTACAACTAAGGCATAGAGAAGTTAAGTAGCTTAACCAAGTTCACATACATAGTAAGTGTCAGGGCAGAATTTAAATTCAAGTTTCTACTCCAAAGCCCATGCCTTACCCTACATGTTCTATTTTGTACCTATATATTTCCTTCTAATGATGTCAAAGCATGCTGGCAAAAGGAATAAGTGTGCAGGTGCCTACAGAAGGTCTGTCCCTAAAGAATTCTTGGCTCCTAATCTAGACCTAGTCTGCAGGACCAGTGCCTTGGTATTTGGGGTCAGCCCATCTTGCATATGGGGAAGTTAAACCCAGCCAGTTATGGCCCATGAATCCCCTTGGGTTATTTTTTAAAAATCTGACATTATTTCATTACTTGTAGAGAGAGAGGAAGGGAGAGAGAAACATATCAATTGGTTGCCTCCAATTTGTGCCCTGACCAGGGATCATACATGCCTGAACTGACTATTGAACACATAACCTTTTGGTTACAGGACAACGCTCCAACCAACTGAGCCACACTGGCCAGGACTCCCCTTGAAATTTTTCAGTTCTCTCTAGAACAGCAGGTTTTTGTAGGATCATTTCTGATAGATATATAGTCTGGGACATTGACATGAGAAAATCAACAAATACAAAGCGTATCATAAATTATGTATTTAGCACTGTGATCACCAAACCAGCTAATAACAATTTCAGAAGGTTCTAGGAATAGTGTAGGACTTTGAGGAAAGGTAATGACCCTGAATTCCCTCTGGAAGGGGTGAGGGAGAAGAGGTGGAGGAGAGGGCATGAGGGTATCTGTGACAAGGAGGAAGCATACACTCAATGAATATTGGAAAATAGCATTTTTACGTTGACTTTTTGAAATAAGCACTGCCTTATGAAGGTGGGGAGGGAACAGCCTGGGAATAAATGAAACAAAGGAAATTGAAGTAATCATTTCTGGCCTGCTGACAAGCAGATGTCAGTGTGCCCTTAGCCTCTTGCTGTAGTCAGTGCTTTTCTAGAGATAAATGGTGGAGCTCATAGAGGTTCCAGTGGGGCTTGTACTGAAAACTCAAAGGCACTAGGATATTTTGGTTATGAGAAAAGAGGGCTGTAAGTTAGGGACTAGTCATCTCGTCACTGGAGGATTTTTTTTTTTATGAGTTATTTCACCACAGCCACTGGATTTAACTATAAAATTGAAGGAATATCAAGTAAGAATTTATAAAAAGAGGTTATGAAATGTTGGGATTTCTACCAAGATGACTCTAGGGATAAATTGGTTGGGGGATCTAGATGGGGAGGAGCTGGCAACACCTTCACCAAGCTATTGAGAAGCCTAGTAGAGTAGAGAATATTTGGAGCAATCCTGCCTTCACACCTTCCCTTAGAAGAAGCCAGCCCAGAGCAGAGGGGAGACAGGCAGTTCAATAAATGACTACCTGAAGGGGAGAGAGAGAGGCTGGCTCAGGGACCTAGCATGAGAAAACAGGGCCTATGCTGAAATTAATGAGAAGTTCTCTGAGAAGACTTATTCTCTGCAAGGAGATACAGAGTGCACCACAGACTAGGCATCCTCATCCAGATGCTTTGTTTCAATCTCTTCTGCATCCAGACAAAGGAAACTATTACTAACAGTTGGGAGAAGTGGGCAAATATCACAGCTTGATAGGTTAACCAAGGTCTGCAGCCCCCTTTGGAGAGTGCTGGCCCAGTGGTTTTGCCCCTGTGGAAAACCCTGTTGATGCAAGGTCTTCAGAGCCTGAAATCCTGCCTCTAACAGACAACATTGAGAGGCTGGGATGGAAAGAGAAATTCTGTTGAAAGCCTTGTCCATTGTTGGGAACTGCCCTGCTTGGTTTCAGAAGCTGGAATCTCCCGTGGCTAAGGCTGAGTAAAGGACCTTGGGACCATAAGCCACTTAGGAGACAAAGCTTATCTTCCTTGTAGGGCACCACCTCTGCCCCCTTTCTCTTCACCCTGCTTGGCCCCAGGCCAATGACTTGTTAGCCAATAATGGGTAAGATTCCTCAAAAGAGGGACAACCTAAGACAGGCATGGTCATGAAGGGGCCCTCAGGGAAGGACTTGGGGGGCTATAGAAAAAGGGGGTGATGAACCCTCACCCCTTGGCTTTGACATAGCCTGAGTCCTCATTCTGTCTGCCAGAAGTCTCCTAATCTCTTGGCTGCCTTACTTCACCTGCCTCACTTAAGCCTGAAACAATGCCTTAAGCCTGAAACAATGCTGAAGATGGGTGAGGTCCTGTGCCAGTTTCCCTAAGGCAATCAGGCCTAAGAAAGAATGCATAAAGTCCAATGAAACCTACTTTGCTAACACCCTCAATTTAAATGATAAGGGTCCAAGCAAGAAGTGAGTTTGTTCCCCAAAGTTTCATGGCCCTTTAACTATCTGACCCTGACTCAGAATAAGCCCTCAGAAGTTCTTCGAATGTTACCTATTGTTTAATCACTTCTGCCTGAAAATGATTGATGAGCTTTACATGTATGCCCTGTATTCCTGTGCAAATTGAACCCAATAAAAGCTTGTCAAGGCAAGGATTGAGGCACTCTCCTGTTGAGAGAGTGGCTGAGGCGCTCCGAGGCTTTTTCTCCTCTTGAAAGAGAAGCCGCACCATACCTTTTCCTCCACAGGACTCGGTAGTTCATGTGAATTTGTCTCGTCTCATCCATAACACCACAGACCCCAGGTGCCAGGATCCACATCAGTCCATCATCAGTGCTGGAATCAATAAGTAGTTATTAAACACTTTGGGGTCTTATATCAGAGATGCATAAAACAAATATTAGACTGCTCCTACTCACAATGAAATTAATGTACCTTTTGGTGGGATTGGTTCCTTCTCCTTCAGCCTGTTCCCTCTTTATTGTTTTCACCTATGTGATCATTTACCTCTACACTCTTTCTTCTCTTTTCTTGTAATATTTGTTTCTGGCCCTTTCCCACTCCTTTTGGTCATTTTCCTCTCTGAATATCTTTGTTCTCCCTCTCCTACTTGGTCTTTCCTAACCTCTGTGTACTTGGTCTCTTGGTTTTTCCAACTCCCCTTCTGCCTGGGGTGATAGTGAGCTGGCTACCCTGTTGTCTCCAGATTGCTGTAGGACTCCAGCAATCTGGGAGGTTAAAATTCTGTGCACCTGAAAGTGTGCCTGGTAGTAAACAGGCATAAGTACCTGTGGTTTCCCAGAATCTAGAAACTGCTCAAATCACCAAATCTTTCAGAGACAGTAGAGGCTGAGTCAGAGGGGTCTTAGCTGTGTCCTAACTATATTAAAGCTACAAGGCAAGAAGCACATCCTGTCCCCACTTTTTAAGTGTCATGGCTAAAAAACATAGGACAAGTTAAAGTGGAATTGATGAGGGGTGGTGACTGATTAAAATTATAATAATAATTAGGAACAAGCAGAGAAAGACTATAGGAAAGGATAGTTGCATGGATGAAATATGTTTTCCCACATTTTAAATTTGGTGAGTGTGTGGGAGTGATCAACACACCCAGACTCTACTCTCTCTTCAGCTACAATTTCAGTGTCAACCAAAATCTAAATTTGAAGCCCTCAGCCCAAACTCTCTTTTCCTTTACTGAGCACCAAGGCCCCTGTTGGTGTTGTTGGCAGTGGTAATTTCAATGGGTTTGTGTAAGTGAGTTTGTCGGGGAAATGATACCTGAATTTTTCTTGTTCAGCTTCAGCAATGCCTCAGGCACTAAAGGTAATGAAGGATATATTAAGGTTTTGGTCAAGGATTTCAAGGTTTGGCATTGTCTCTGATGGCTTTTCATACCCTATGGGAAAAGAAACCTGACTTTACTATTTTTATTCACAGTTTCCTCTAACTCTGGACTGCCCAGGGTGAAAGGGAGGGTTAGCTGTGTTTGTTTGTTTTTTTTACATTCATTCATTCATTTATTTACAAACAGTGCCAAACACTGGAGATGTAAGAATGGAAAAAGTCATGGTCCCTGCCCCACAAGAGGCACAGTCATAGGCAGGCATAGAAATAATTACAATCCAGGTTGGTGATTGCTACTACACAGGTAATGTGATCCCAGAGGAGCAAACAGCTAACATGAAAGAGGGAAGGAAAGAGACACATAAGCTGGATCTTCCTAAAGGACAGTTGGGAGCTGGCCAATCTGGAAGGAGGGAAAAGGCAGATTCCAGGCAGAGGGAACAGGAATTACAAAGGCACAAAGAAGCATGATGAACAGGAAGAATGGTGAGTTTAGTATGAGTAGAGGTTAGGGACATTCTGTGAGAGTGTCTGAAAAGAGGACTAGAAAGGGTAATTAGAGACCAATTGTGGATGAACTAGTATACTCTGCTAAGAAGGTTGGACTTTATTACACAGGCTGTGGGGAACCACTGAAGGCTGTGAAACAAGAGAGCAGGATAATCAGCTCTTTGCTTTATAAGGTCACAGAATAGAGTGGGGTGGAGACAAAGAATATTTATTTGTTCCAGAGTCCCATTTACAATAGGGCTTCACATCTATGTCCTATCATGGTCCTCAACTGGGGAATTCTTTCCTTCCTCCACTCTTCTTTTCTTCCACAAATATGTGATCATAAACCAGGCTCTGAGGCCCTGGGAAAACACAAATGAATAAAAATCATTCCGTACTCAGAGGAGCTCACAGTCTGGTTTAGTTTTTTCCAAACTCTATACTAGAATATTCACCAGTCCATTTCGCTGCCATGATGAAAGAACAAGGACAATGTAGTGAGTCTTTAAATAAAGCTAAATATAGTCAATATAAAAACCTCTCCTCTTCAATGTGAGGTTATATTCGTACTTCCATACTTGGAAAAGATGATAGTAGATGAATCCTTTTTGTTCTGTTTTGTTTTCAGTTTACTTACTTGGCAAAATGAAAAAAATCAACAATCTTTTGTCATATGTTAAAAATTATGTGTGTGAGGAAAATTTACTGGAAGGTTAATTTTCTCATTCCAGTGTGGGATTAAGTAAAGGCCTTTTCACCCAAAGGAGTCGACCTATGCAGGGAACTTGGATTTTCCAGAGACAGCTGAGACAAAAACAGGCTCTTGTGCCACTTCCCATCCCCTGTCCCTAGACTCAGATATGGGGGAGATTTCCTCTCTGGGCAGTGGCTCCTCCTCCTGATAACATAGAAGGGATGGCTGATGTTCTGGGAGCCCATAGGTCCAGGATGTCTGAGTTTAACTCATCTGGTTAGGGGAAGGTAAACAATTCTACAGAGTGATCCAGCAAGTATAATAGGAAAAGCTGGTGAAACAGGAATGGGGTGCCTCTGGCCCTGGCTTTTATGGGGGTAATGGAATGTGGTCACCAGCTTTTATTAAAATTAGCCAGGCATTCAGGGTTTCCGTGGCCCCCTGCACAAATAACTCACCCACCAATAGCAATCCCTGCAATCAAACTTCTTAGTCAGCATCTAAACTCAGACTACTGTAACTTAGGGTTTGCAGGTTTCAACTCATTTAGGAAACAGTCTGGGTACCAAATGGAGAAAGTCTTATTATGAGGTGGTGATTGCTTGGTGAGTAGGACACAACGTGTGCTTGAAATCCAGAGGTTAGGGAGCCACTGGTCACATGGGAAAGTCAGACCTATAAGCAATGATTTCAATACAGTGTAATAAATGCAGGTACAAAGGCACAAAGAATATTGTTATAAGGGGACAATGATGGACTTAGTATGAGTAGAGGTAAGGTACATCTGGTAGGAGTGTCTGAAAAGAGGGCTGATTATGAGGGGCCAAGCCAGGAAGAGATTCTTAGAAAGCAAAATTGAGGAGAGAGCTCCTGACCCAGGGATTAAGGAGATTAGGGGGCTTTCCCAAGGAGCTGGTCCTTGGGATGGGGTCTCTTGCCTAGTCCTTTGCTTTAAGGCTCTCTTCTCTCATTTTCTTCCTGCTCCACATTTTCTGTGTATGCCAGACCCAGAACATCCTCACAGCCTGCTGCTCTAATTACTTCATTCCATTTTAATTCTGCTGAGTTAGGAGCTTGTGAACTCAAGAGGAAATGCACGCAAAATACCCAACAAATTGAATGTGCTGGCATTTCAGAAACACATCTGACCCTATCTGCCCCTTCCTGTTCCCTTCCTGTAGCACTGCCTCGACCAGCCTCAGAATGAAAAATCAAGGGTATGATAGGATGTGCTGATGGGAAGAGGCGGTGGCACCAATGGAGTAAGATGTTGGGTTTTACTAACTTATTTGAACTGTTACTTTTGTGGGGAAGAGAGAAAGGAAGGGTAGGTGGGGGCTTTCTGCTAGGGAACTTTTCCTAGTACCTTTTGGGAACTGATGGGGTTCCATCTCTGCAGCTCCAAACCATTGTGAGTATATGTGAGTCATAATGTTTCCTCTTCCCTAGAGATATTACAGATTAGGAGAGACACTTTATTCCAAGTTGTTTGTTCATGGAGATGGTTAGAATGACCCCAAAATGAGGGGATTAGAATTTATAAATCAGGACTTCTCAAATTTTCTGGTCTCAGGATTCTTTTACATGCTTAAAAATTACTGAGGGCCTCCCAGAGTTTTTGTTTATATGGGTTATACCTATTGATAGTTGCTGTATTAAAATTTTAAACTGAGAAATTAGCCCTGGCCTGGTAGTTCAGTTGGTTACAGCATTGTCCTGATATGTCAGGGTTACAGGTTCAATCCTGGATCAAGGTACATATAGGAATCAACCAATGAATGCATGAATAAGTGGAACAACAAATCGATGTCTCTCTTTAAAAAACAAAACAAAAAAAGTCCTGAGAAATTAAAAGAATATTTATTAATCCACTTAAAAATGACAATAAACTATGGTATGTTAAAATAACACATTTTGATGAGAAAAATTTTATTTTCCAAAATAAACAAAAAAGATTGGTATGTTTTATAGTTTTGAAAATTTCTTTACTATATGGCATAATAGAAAACGTGTGGATTCTCATTTCTACTTTTGCATTCAATCAGTTTTGTTGTTGTTGTTGAAGGTTTTTAAAAACAGATTTTATTTATTAATTTTTAGAGAGGGGGGAGGGAAGGAGAAAGAGAGGTAGAGAAACATCAATGTGTGGTTGCCTCTCACACACCTCCTACTGGAGACCTGGCCCACAACCCAGGCATGTGCCCTGAGTGGGAATAGAATGGGCAGCCCTTTGGTTTGCAGGCTCATGCTCAATCTACTGAGCCACACCAGCCAGGACTGTTATTGAAGTTTTAAAAATTTTATTTTATGTGCAAAGAGCTAGCTAGCATCATTTCTGCAGTAAGATAGATGTCTTGAATGACCCATTCACGGATATTCACTTAGTCCAACTTTATGAAACCTATATCCTTCGTGCACTGATGGAAACACTGGCAGCACCTATTGAAGCCATATTTTTGGATCTGACCATGCCAATTTAAGTAGATGCAGCAAGAATGAGAACCCTGGGCAAATTTTCTCGGATGACTCCAGTAAAGCTGCTGGTGACTCATCTTGTTCTCTCGGATGCATCAATCAGTTTCAGTATGTGTTTTGGCTGAAGTATGTGAAGAAAATCTGGCCTCCATACACTTGGGGGAGGGAGGAGTATTTTAGCTTTCAAATCATTGTAGATATTTTTCTTTGATACCACACCAAAGCTTGACACATGGTAATTTCTTAAAGGTTAGTTGCAATGTGGAATCTGAAACCATATCAATCAATTCCTATTCTGTTACCTTAAAATCCATTGGTTTATCTTGCACTTTGAATAGATTTAGTAACATCATGCATTGGTCACTAGGAAAATATAGATTCCTGTGAGTTATACAGATCTTCCAAATGTTGATACATTTCATTATATTTTTAAAGTCACATTCATTATAACACTATCAATCTCTTTGGAGGAGTCTTCAAGCTTTGGGAAGACGTCAAGTTCATGGTGGCAGATACAAGTGTTCCAAATTCTAATTTTTGCTTGAAAGCTTGCATTTTATCATTGGCAGCAAATGCTTTCCGTTGTTTTCCTTGAAGTGACAGGCTTACTTTGTTCATTTTGGGGAAACTGTCTGCCAAATACTCCAATCTAAATAATCTTAGTTTGTCTTTCAGTTGTTCTTTCAAGTAAAAATGATGTTCCATGAAAAAAGAGGCTAGTTCAGCTTGAAATTCAAACAATTGCAGCAGTGTTTTTCCTGGAGACAACAACCATTGTACTTCTAATACAGCAGAAGCATTTTATGTGTACTTTCTCTTTCATCAGACAGAATATTAAAAAGATGTACTCAAGTGTTGAGATTTAATAATTTTTACTGTTTCATCAAGGATATTTCTGACTGAAAGTGATTTTTTTTACTGTAAATATGTGCCAGTGAGGAGTATAAGAGCTGCTGGTATCGTTTAATACTACTGCTTTGATTTGTGCTAAGGTACAAGCTATTTTACCCATCATTGCTTTTTAGTTAGTGCAAATGTGAACACAGTGAAAAAGGGTAAATAATGTCTTAATAGAGTTATGAAAATACTTTTAACCCTTAGGGTCTTGGGAACCTCCCAGGGGTCTGTGGATCACACCTTGAGAGCCACTGCCCTAAATGACACGTTTGAGTTCTTCAGGGTTTGACCCTAGGTCCTCTTTTCTTCACACTCTCTCCTCTCTCCTTAGGTGAACGCTTCTACTGCCTTTGAACTACCTCTGTGCAAATGACTTATACACTTGATATCTCAAGTCCTGACCTCTCTCTTCCTGGAGCTCTAGAACTAGGTATCCAACTACCAATTCAACGGTGGCACTTGGATATCTCAAAGGCTCCTCAAGGATAACCTCTAAGACTTCACTTGTAGTCTTCTCCCTTGTTGTCTTCCATCCATTTATACAAGCCACAATCCTTGCCCTTACCACATTTGCGTTCCCCCTTGTGCAATCAATCACCCAGTCTGTTAATTTTATCTCCTAAATACCTATTTAGTCCATAACTTCTCTCTATCTTCACCACCACTACAACTACTGAAGTCAAAGGCACCATTATCTCTTGCTGTAATTACCACAACAGTCCTCCTACAATGTATTCTCCTCATTGTAGCTGAGTGATCTTTTCAAAACAGAAATCTCATCATGACAAAACCATGCTTAAACCTTTCAATGACTTCCCATTGCTCTCACAGTGAAGGTCAAAATCTTTCACACAGTCTTACTACCTAATGCTCTCATAGAACATGTTTCTTCCCTTCCTTGTGCTCATCATGGTTTGCACTTACATATTCATGAGTGGGATTGTTTAATTATTGTCTCTCCCCAATGAGTTTGTAAGTTCCACAACAGAAGACATTTTATAAATATTTAATTTGCTGAGTCAATGATCAAATGAGGCCTAGGATAACTCCTCTGAGCATAGATTAACCATTGAAAAATAAGTCTTCTTCCCTAGACCCTTGGGTTGAGGGAAGACCTATTTTATTTCTATTGTCTCATAGCATTTCAAAGAAAAATGCGATCTTGTCCTAGGCTTTCCATCAAATTGTCCTCCCAAGAGCTGGAGCACATTAATCTTCCTTTTGACATAGGAGCCCTCTTTGCTCCCCATCACTCATGCTGCCAATGGCTTTTGAAGACGGTTAGCTAGCGGTCCTGGCCTTTTGGGAATGTAAAGGAGGAAATCTCATCTCTCTCCTACTAGGTGCTTGGCTCTAAGGCCCATTTCAGCAAGAGAGAATAAAATATATTAAGTGGAGGTACTGAGAGGGAGACAAAAGGAAAATGAGTCATGATGTTTGTCCTCAGGGAGGCTTCAATCTGCTGTAGCAGACAGAACCCCATTTTGGGGTTCTGGGAATGAACACAGTCAACTTTGAAGAGAGGTACCAATTTAAAGAAGGATGTGTTATGTGATATGAGGTGGTCAAAAGACTGATTAATCATGCCATTGTTTTGCAAACCCTTCTTGAGAACTAAAATTCATGCTGGCTAATAGCCTCCCCATTGCCAACCATAGTTCAGTGTGTGACATCATGTGGGAAGTCACTAGTTGTCAGTGACATCACCAGGCAGTGCCATTTCTATAGTGGCCCTAGACCACAGGTGGCAAACACAAGGCCTGTGGGCCTAATCTGGCCTTTCACCTTGTTTTATCTGGCCCAGCACCTTGTTTCTACCCAGCAGCAGGGCTGAGCTCTCACTTAACTGTTAAGGAGTAGTTACATTTATATAGTCCTAAAGTTACATTCGGCCCTTTGAAGGCAACCGCAAGACTCATGTGGCCCTTGATGAAAATGAGTTTGACACCCCTGCCCTCAACCTTGGGTAGTTCCAGCTGAGGAGCTAGAGAGAGCACAGGCTTTGGAATGGGCAGACTGGGATTCAAATCCTCTTCCTGCCTGTCTGCCCTCAGAAAAGGCAGCACTACTTTCCTGGATTGTTTCTCAGTGTCCTCATTTGTAAAATGGGGATTCCTGTCTCACAATAAGATTATAAGGGTTAAATATGCAAAACCTTACCCTGGGGGAGTTGGTGTTTAATGGGTACAGAGTTTTAGTTGTGCAAAGTGAAAGAGTTCTGGAGAGGGATGGTGGTGATTATTGTACAACAATGTGAATGTACTTAATGCCACAGAACCATACATTTAAAATGGTAAATTTTATGTTATGTATATGTTTAAATTTTTTATTCTCACCCAAGGATATTTTTTCATTGCTTACATAGAGAGAGGAAGGGGGAAAGAAAGAGAGAGAAACATTGATGTGAAAGAGAAACATTGATTGGTTGCCTTCTTATACACAGCCCAACTGGGGACTAAATCCACACCCTGAGTATGTGCCCTGACCGGGAATTGAACCTGCAAACTTTTGGGCTATGGGACGATGCTCCAAACAACTGAGCCACACTGGCCAGTGCTGTTATGTGTATCTTACACTAAATCAACAACAACTTTACACTGGTCTCCCATGTGGCAGGTCCCTTATAAATGTTGGTTTCTGTCTTCATCTCCTTAGGAGAAGCCAAGGTCCAGTTAATCCCAGGGCTCTTAATCCAAGGCAACCCTTTCCTCTAAGACCCTGAGACATGGGGCCCACCATAGCCCCCTGTCCTGGAGAGCTGAAGGCCTGTTGGAGCAATGAAGTAGTCACCAGACCTGGGAGATCAGGACTGCTATGAGATGAATACTTTCCAGGACAAGAAGCCAGAATTTGAGGCTGCTGGGAAAGAAGAGAGCTGGGTCTAAGATTTGACTTCACTTCCTTCAGGTATCTGCTCAAATGCTGCCTTCTCACAGCAGCTTTTCTTGACCCCTATTCCTACCTCAGGATGCCAGGTCATAGGACAATGTCCAGGGGTCTGACTGCTGAGGCTCTCTTCTCTGGAAAGAGGAGTACCAATGAGGCTCCTCTTCAGGGAAGAGGGAATGGTCGAGCTACATCTCTGCTGGAAACTCGAATTCTTCTGGGAGGGCTCCTTTCTCTCTAGCCATCGGTTTTCTGATCATGTCACTAGAAATGCTTACTGTGTGCTGTATGGAGCTGGCTTGGTGCCCGCCCCCCGCCCCCTCCTCACAGCAGCCTCCCTGCCTTCTCCAAAGCCTGTGCCTGTGATAATATGATAATGCCCCAATAATGGCCAAGACATGACTTCAGCTAACCGATTAGGCCCTCTGGAATGGCATCTGAGGCACTGCCTTCATTCTTCTTGGTGAGGAGGCACCACAGGCACTGGCTGGGAAATTGCATCCGGGAAAGCACTGAGGGGGAAAATTAGAAGTATCAGAATTTCCCAGGTTGCTATTCCACAAGGGCCAAACATCGTTAGTAGCAGCACTAATTACGATCCAAGAGAGTCAGGCCTGGCTGCCTAGCCTACACAGGCAGTCCTGCGGCCTCGGGAGCCAGCAGGACAGAGGCAGGGCGGCGGGGGTTCCTGGGCTCCAAAGCCTGGGAAATCCAGGAGAGGTGACATGTGGGAAAGGGCAGCTGGGTGCCCTCATGTCCTTTAGAATGCTTGGAACTGTGATAAGAAGGGATTACCGCAATGATTTCTACCTGCCCAGAATTCAGAATTGCCTGTACTTCCTCTTTCCTCATTCTTTCTTGTCCTCTATGTTCCACTGAAAATTCTTGTGTCAGTGTCACCAGTGATTTCCCTGTTGCCAATTTCAGAGTTCATCTCTTTATCTTCATCTTGCTCATCCTAGCAGCAATATTTGACATGGATGTTTGCTCAATCCTTCTGAAAACATTCTCTTCTTTGGCTTCCAACTCACTTCTCTCTCAGTTCTTTTCCTGCCTCCATGGCCCCTTGTGCTGGCTCTTCCTCATCTTCCCCATTTCTGGAATGCCCCAGGACTGCCATCACAGGTCTATTTTACTTTATCTACTCTCAGTCCCTGAGAAATCCCATCCATCTCAGGATGTTAAATTCAGTTACCTGTTGATAAATCCCAAACAGATATCTTTAGCCCCTACACCTCCTCTGAACTTTAGAATCTTATCCAGCTGCTACTTGACATCTCCATGTGAATGTTGTTCATAGTCTACTCAAACACACTGGTCCCTCAGTCTTCTCCATTGCAATAAACACAACTCTCTTCTACCAGGTTCCAGACTTTGGAGTCATTCCTGGCTCTTCTCTTTCTTTCCTGCCCTCTTGTTCAATTCCTCAGAAAATGCTTTCAGTTCTACCCTTTGAATTATCTACAGAATCTGGTCACTTATACTACTCCCACCTTCATCAGAACCACCACCATTACTTGTCTAGAAAATTTCGATCACCTCTGAATAAGTTACATTTCAGATTAGACTGCTATACTAGAGTCTCCAAAATACAGCGTTTTATGCAAGCTAGAAGATTACCACTTTCTCAAGTATAAACCTGTGCGTAGTAGTCTGGGGTTAACACAGTCACTTCACAATGTCAGGGATCTTAGCTTCTCTTGGCTTGCTGCTCTGTCATCTTCAACATGTAGCTTTCATCTTGTGGCCTAAGATAGCTGCTCTAGCTGCTCTAGCTGCCACTCTGACAAACATGAGATTCTAGCCTATGGAAAGGGGAGAAGGAAGAAGTAGAGGTCCGGCCCATTCCTTTAAGAACTTGACCTGAAATTTGCAGATATCCTTCTGTTTATATCCCATCAGGATGTTTTCAATACAACCAGAGTAGTCCTGTAAAATCATGACATGTCATTTCTCTGTGCAGACTTTCTAATGAGACTCTCTTTCAAAATAAGATCTAAAGTCCTTACCGTGGTCGACAAGGCCCCTGATCTTATTTTCTACATTTGTCCTCTTGTTCATTCCACCCCAGTCATGTGGGACTCCTTTCAAAATGCTCCCACCTGAAGGCTTTTACAGTTGCTGTTCCCTCTGTCTGGAACACTCTTCTGCCTGATAGCTACAAGTCTAGCTCCTTCACTTCATTCAGTTATCTGCTCAAATGCTGTCTCCTCACAGCAGCTTTTTTTGACCAGTGATTCCCAGCATCTCTAGTCCCCTTACCCTACTTTTTCCCCAAAGTCAATGACCAGCACCTGAAATATTATGTGTTTACTTACTTTCTATCTGTTTCTCCCCACTAGCACATAACATCTAGGGTCCACATATAGTGGGTATGCTGTACCTGCTTGTTGAATGAATGGTGGATGAAGATGGCAGTGTCTGGGCTCAACAATGGCAGGATGGGGCATCTTTTCTAGTCATTTCAGGGAGGATCCATTTCTTGATCTCTTTATGGTTCCAGTTTGGAAGGAGAGAACACTTCCGAGCATTCCCTTCAGTTCAGTTTATCAAATATTCATTAGTCATCTAGTGTGTTATGTATCTAGTAAGGTGGATATAAAAGAATAAGCCATAGACTAGTACTGGTCCTCAGGAAACTTACAGGTTGGTTAGGAGCCTTAATTTTGTTCTTTTCTTTTTTCTTTGCAAGTATGACCACTGAGGTACAGTGCAAAAGATCAGTGCCCTGGCTGGTGTGGCTCAGTGGATTGCTGGTTTGTGAACTGAAAGGTTGCCAGTTTGATTCCCAGGTAGGGCACATGCCTGGGTTGTGGGCCAGGTCCCCAGTTGGGGGCATGTGAGAGCCAACATTGATGTTTCTCTCCCTCTCTTTCTCCCTCCCTTCCCCTCTCTCTAAAAATAAATAAATAAATAAATAAATAAATAAATAAATAAAATCTTAAAAAACAAAAAGATCAGGGAAAGAGTGGCTCCTTCATTTCTGGCAGTACCATGAACTGTTGTGGCCTGGGTCAGGGAAGAGGGTAGGTTATGAAAAGAAGCTGATCCATTATAGGTTATAGTTCTACATTGTGATGAGCTTCTTTCTCTTACTCCCTGGAGAGTAGGGCCTCACTCACTGCTGGTCTGGTTAAGAAACAATTTGAACCAGTTCCAGTTGATGGATGAGGGGAAAGACATGAAACGACTGGGGTGGCCAGAGGGCTGGGGAGGTGGAGGGGAGATATAGGAGTCTGGGGTCTGGGGCTGGAGGACAAGGTAGCTCAAAAAAGTAGGGAATCTATTACCTGAAACAATTGTTCCATTATCTTTTCCTGCTCTGGGCAAAACAGAAAAGGTCAGGGTTCATTATTTTCCCCAGACTCCTCCACACAGGGCCACTTAGACAATGCTTTGACATTTACAGCCTGAGAAGATCAGAGGCCTCCTTTGAATTTCCACATTGGGGAAGTTCCAATTTTTTCCCCTTTGGACAAGGCTGCTTATTACATCCCCTTCTAATTTTTCTTCTTTCTCTTTTGACATTGCCCTTCCATTTCAGATGTAATGCTAAGAACAGTGGTTCTCAAACTTAAACATGCATTGGAACTGCTTGGAGGACTTATTAAAGCAAGATTGTCGGTTGTCACACCCAGAGTTCACTAATTCAGTATATCTGGGGTGGGACCTGAGAATTTACATCTATAGCAAATTCTCAGATGCTGCTGCTGCTAGTCCCTACCACAGGCTAATGGGAGAACCATTAGCCTGGAACAGCTAATTTGGGTCTAAAAATGTCCCATCCCTGATCTTCCATTCTAGTCCTTTCCTCCCACTCTCCAAATGCAGGGAAGTTGGCCTTTAGTTATCACATGATTAATTCCAATTAGATGTCGAGGACTTTCTGACCATCAGAGTTGTAAGCCAAGTCAGTCCCAGGAATCTCCCTCCCTGTAAATCTTTGAAAATCTCTTCCATTCTCATATGTCTGGGTAAGTGAAGATCTGTTGTCTGCACACCACCCACCCACCATCCCCAACCCCTGTGCACAGCCCCTCCTAGGGTAGGGAATCTCTGGACCTGCGAATTGTAGAAACTCTTGCAGGTGGGAGATGGGAGAACAATAGATGCAGAATAAGCACAGGGAACCCCCACCCCTCCCATACTTCTATTTCTGTGAAATCAAAATATTTGTTTGTTCCTGGGCTCTGCTCAATGCTGATGTCTGAGAGACCATTTATGCTTAATGTCCCCAACCCATTAGCAGCTTGGCATGGGGCACTGCTAATCAGGTTCCTTAATAGCAGCACTGTGAAGAGTGAGGTTGTAAGTGCCTGTGCCAGCCTCAGCTGGAGAGGAAGCATCTAGTAAAAAATCAGGTCCCAGATAGGCTCAGAGGTATTCTAAAAATGATTCATGCCAGTGTAGGAGGTCCATCTAATGGCAACCTGTCCTTCCACCTCCATTTTGGTAGAGATGCCAGAATAGACCCCCTTGATCACCTTGGGTAAAATAGGAAGACCCCCACTCCTACTCTAGCCTGCTCTCTCCTCACATTAAAGGACAATGGGCTCCTTCAGAAGCATATTCCTGTACCAGTGACCCCCATCCAGCATTTATTGAGCACCTCTATGCATGAAGGTCTCTCTCCCACATCACTTGCTTCCCCCTCCAAAATCCAAAACCCTCATTTTTTTTGGTCACCAAATAGGTGGTGAGGTCCTTTGGCCAAAAATCTGGGGGATCCCTCAGGACTATTTAGCTCTAAGACTCTGTGGTCTTGCGTTGGCTGCTACGTCTGCAGCTGCTCTTAAAGAGTTTGGGTTCTGTGGCTTTGATCTATAGGTAGAATCTTCAGAGTACCCTCAGTTATGGGTAATGAGATAATATTCTCAGAGAGGAGGCTATGTCTTGATTCCAGTCTCAAAGTATTTGTCTCTTGCTCTTCTTGATATCTCTTGATGCTTTTGGTCCTAGTAGATAACTCAAACTACTGGTAGCTCCACAAGATGCTGAGAGGCAAAGAACACTACCCTCTGCCACACTCCAATTAAATACTTGAGAAAGGAGGCAAATTTCTTCTATTAAAGAAGCATGGAGCCCTGGCTGGTGTGGCTCAGTTGGTTGGAGTGTCATCTGTACACTGAAGGGTTGGGAGTTTGATTCCTGGTCAGGACATGTGCTTGGGTTGCAGGTTTAGTCCCCAGCTGGGGCATGTGTGGGAGGTGGTCAGTTAGGGTTTCTCTCTCGAACTGATGTTTTTCTCCCGTGAACTGATGTTTCACTCTCTTCCCCTACCCCTCACTAATCAATAAATGTATTTAAAAACTTTTTTTTGAGAAGGAGCATAGAAGGAACCATCAAGTGCCAGTGACTAGTTCATGTTCACCCTCCCCTCATTCCTGGGAACTCCAGGTTGAATACCTCTAATGGGAACCCCAACACTGAGCCCCAACATCCATGAGAATCACAGGGCTGGACAATGCTGACTTTTCTCCTACGCAGGGAGAGTCCATATGCTCACCTATGTTCCAGGTCACCAATAAGTTCCTTGTTGGCTAAGAATTTGGGGGCTTCCTCTTTCCTGCTTTGTCCATTTTGGCTTCTCAGCTTTAGGTCTGAGCCGTGGGGAGCTCTCTCCAATCTGCTGGAACAGAACATCACAAGCTGCTCCTATTGTTGTCTGGGACCAGCTTGCTGCTGCTGCTGGAGGAAGTCTACAATGCCAGTAATCAGTCTACAGCATCCCTACACATGCCAGTCCTTTCATGGGGGGAGAATCTCATTTGAGGCTGGCAATTTGGAGAGAGTGGGGAGAATGGAGGAAGGGAGAAGTGCTAGGTCACCAACTGGGCAAAGTCATGTTTCAGCCAGGCCACTTTGTGCCCACACTTTTGCTATAGCCCAGCCTTCCCATGTGGCCTGTTCAGGCCCATCTGCCCAGCTCTGATCCCCTCTCCTGCTCCTGGGTCCTGGAGAAATGCCAGCATTTCCCTTCTCTGTCCCTTCTGCCTTCTGAGCCCCACCTGGCCCATCCCCAAGATGTATAAACCTTCCAGCTGGAGGCTGGCTTACAGACAGGCAGTGTAAGCCAGGCAGGGGCTAGAACTGTAGCCTTGAACTCATGATCCTGTGTTTTAGGGCCAAGAGTAGGTGGGCACACTCAGCAAATGAAATATCACCTGCTTCCTGGACCCCTTCCTACCAGGACACAATTGCCCTCAAGCAGGCTTTAGCGGTAGAAGACCAGTGCTGGACACAGACTTATTCCTTTTTGAGGTCGTAGCTTTGGGCAAGTCCAAGTTAACCCCTTTGAGTCTCCACTTTCCTCAATTGTAAAATGAGGGCATTAAGTAGGGTATTTGAGAAGGAATAAGTAAACCTGGAATAGCAGTAAAGATCTCATTCTCTTGATCGCTTCCTTTGAGTCCTTCTGGATGCTGGTCACACAAGAGATGCTCTTTTGTCTGCCTGAGGGGTCAGGATGCCCCTAGGAAATGGCCCTATCCTTCCCAGGAGTAGCAAGAGTCCTGAAACCTCCAGGAAGGGGTGTGTGAGTCCATATCTCTGTTTTTCCCAGGACCCAAGGGAGAGGAAGGGGTGGAAAATAACTTAGGTCAAAGGAGGCACTGTGGGGTAGTGGGGATAGGCTAGGGAGATAAGGATGGTGTGGGGAGGGAAAGATGGGGTGGGGAGATGGGATGGGGTGGGGAGGTGAGGTCTCATTTCCATTGCTTTGCCCCAGGAGCCCCCAGAGTTTGTGTGTGTAGGGTTTTTCTCCTGCCCAGCTCTGGACAAATTTGAAGGAAAAATCCCCATTAAAGATTGATGTCACAGGCTTGCCTTCCCCTCCCCCAACCTCATCCTTGGTGATGTAAAGAAATTATTTTAACATAGGAGTTAATGGAAGTAGCTTGCTAGTGTGTGGGTGAATTCATCACTGTCTCTTTGCATTCCAAGAGCAGATCTGCCTTTCAGGGTGAGATATCCTGGGGTGACTTTCCAATGTCTGAGAAATAGATGTCACTTTGGGAGGGGAGGGTTGGGGGCAACCTGGTTAGGTTGGGAAACTGCGGTGACTGCAAAGTGGCTGTAGAGATTGACTGAGAAGGCTTTCCCTTTTGTTCTTTAATTATGGAGGGAAAGGAGGCAGAGGGTATTGGCTGGGAATGCTGCTGCCTCAGACTCCCCTTCCCTAGCTGCCTCTTGCTCTGGGAAGTAGGCATATCCCCTGCAGCCCACTGCTCAGGGTGAGAAGGGCTGTTTTTGCAGCTGTTGTTTACAGTGATGAAAGAGATGGAGAGCAGGGAAAGGAAGATGAAGTAGGGTTATTTGATAGGGTAGTGCTCTGGAGAGAAGACACCAGCTCTCCTTCCTTCCATTCCTTCATTTGAGCAGCTCAGCACTTCATGAAGGTGGCACTCAGGGAACGAGCTGTTTTGAAAGCACAGTGACCTAGTGCTGTAAGGCTTGGAGGCTGGGGTGGGGAGGGGGGGTTCGGAATGTAAATGGGGAAGATAATTATGCAGGTGGGAGCAGAACACTGGGCTAAGGGAGGACTGCTGCCCCCTCTAACCTCCCGCACAGCCAGGCCTTTCCAAAAATATAAGCACTCACTCTTACATTTAGTGTGAGTGCAGAGATACAGCTATGACATGTTTAGAGGGAAAATGACTAGAGACTATACTGAGGCTTGTTCCCCACCTCTCCAGATATTCAGATGGTTTTTCTCAGATATTTATTTGGGTCTTATTCAGTCATCTCTCTACTCCTTATTCTTGCTGCTTCCTGTTCCCTTGGTTTTTCAGGGTTTCTCTCTCTGATCTTGCAAATGGGACGTGTTGAACAAAGACACTTTCTTCTTGTTGCCACTCTTCAGGATACAGCAAGATGGATTTAAATCAGATAGAAGAAAGAATGAGGAGTGGGGAGTAGTGGATGGTCAGGAGGGAGGCAACTACCAGGGGTTGGCTATGGAATCCTATAGACTCATAGAATGTTGGAGCGACAGAGACCTGAAGAATCTACAGACATGTAACCAGAGTTTCTTTTATAAACAGCTATTATCTGTTGTAATCTGTACTATCAGTGGCAAATTTGGATGTGTCCCACTGGTACCTGGGAAGAAGTGGAGTCTCTCCTGTGCTCCCTCAAGGCTGGCAGATCCCCCACCATGTACTCACTGAGACGATTCACTGAATGTGGAACAGCCTCTTTCTTCTGAGGCTCAGAGGAGGCAGTTGATTTCGCTAGGCAGATTGACTTTTCTCCTGAAGCCAGGGACATCTGCAGACTGGACAGCCCTCATCAGTGCTCTGGACATGTGCCCAGAGGCCAAGCTGCAGGGCCCCAGTATGTTGTCCTCCCCCTAGACTGTTCTCTGGACATTCCCTCCTCAGTGACCCCTGGGGTAGTCCAGCAGTAATACAGGCTCTGGCAGTGTATAGAAGGGGCAGCATAAAGTGAGGCCCCTTCTGCTGGGGCAACTAGAATCTGCTTTAACTTGCCTTCCTTCACCAAACTGGCTTCAGCCAAACAAGACAGCAGGGGGCGCTCCTGGGGCATCCCAGGAGAGGATTCTGGGCGCTACTCCCCCCCCCCCCCCACCCCACTCCCAGCCTGAACTCAAAACACTGGAAATTTTGTCTGTCCGCTTGCCAATCTGAGTGTGAGCAGGGCATACCCTTTGAGAGCTGGAAGCAATCTTTTCCTAGCAGGACAGAAACTTGAGAGAAAACGGACTTTTCTGACTTGTCCCTGAGATTCCTTGGACAGGAAAGACCCTAACTTCTGTCTCTGGGAGATGGGCTAGTAGGGCAGCTTTCCAACCCCCAGCCATGGCCAGTGCCAGGCAGGTCCCAGTTTGGGCACAGTATAATTCCTGGCCCTATGTCAGTCCCCAGCAGCTGACCCTATCTTTGGCTGTCTTTGGAGAGCTGGATTTTCTTT
Organism: Anoura caudifer; assembly: GCA_004027475.1. Taxonomy (NCBI): domain Eukaryota; kingdom Metazoa; phylum Chordata; class Mammalia; order Chiroptera; family Phyllostomidae; genus Anoura; species Anoura caudifer. The sequence goes on along the minus strand of PVKU01007734.1, from coordinate 17,622 downwards.
AAAACAACTCCCAGATTAATCTGGGAGTTGCTATTGCTTATGCCCTGCTCACTAGGTTTTTCATTGTGGGAAAAAAAAAAAAAAAAAAAAGCCTTTTTCTCTTTCTCCTAGACCTAACACCGTGCTCTGTGACTGTTCCTGGACCTTTGTGGGGGTCAGATGGGGATGCGGTAAAACGGGCAGTGCTGAACAGATTGGTGGGGTATGGCACATTCCTGACACAGCCACAGCTTTCTGGGCAGCAGCAGCTGCTTCCCAAGACTGTGCTCCTACTTTCTTTCCAGTTGTTTCCCTCAGACTTCCTCATCCCCACCCAGTCACCATAAAGCCATGGACCCTCAGGAATTCTTCCTTTTCAATAATAGGGCCTGTGTGGGCATTGATTTATGGGAACAGGGAGGGCAAGATGCCTGTATCAGGTTACACAGCCCCCAAAGAAAAGCCTGGCCTTTAGATCTAGCACTTCCAAGTCTTCTCTAACCAAAGAATGGGGCATGGTGCCTGGTATGGAGGATGGGATCTCTGGGCTGGAGACAAAGTCTTTGTTGCCAGCAGAACTGAGGGCACAGGTACAAGTTTGTGAATACTTCTGGGGGAGGACATGTCCGAGTCATCCTCAGATCTGATTTCTGCATCAGAACCCAGAGTCACTGGTTTTCTCTAGAGTCTGGTTCTGCAGGAGCACCAGTACATCCCACAGGGCTTTGGGGTTGCTGGGAACATTGAGGCAGCTGGTGTTCCAGGCTACAGAGGAGAGGGGTTAAGGGAAGGGAAAGACATGACCAGTGTTGGGGGCCCTGGCCCGTAGAGCAAGAGAACTGCTGCACCTTCCTCAATGTCTAAGGGGTCCTGACAGCCCCAGCCCACCATCACTGAGGTATTACCTTTCAAGCTCTCTTGGGCAGTAGAGGTTAGAGACAGGGCCTTTTCTGGTAAAAAAAATCTGAGGAGAAACAGATTCTGTAGCTAGCCTGTAGCCTTTTCCATGTGTCTCCCAGTTTTTCAACCAGACCATTTCCTCTGAGGTTTTATCAAGTTCTTCCAGCTGTAGTTTTAGCCCACCCTTCAGCTTGTGGCACATTCTGGAGACCCCTGGGACACCCACTTATGCAATTAGTGTGCCATTGGACCAGTGAAGCACAGATGTGTGGAAAGAGCTGAGGATGAGGAAGACTGCATCCCAAATCAGCCTATTCATGGGTCTCAGAGGTTAAAAGGGTTACTGGGCCCTGGAGGAATGTTGCTGTTTTCAAGAAGGAAGATGGTGAGAGTTTGGGAGCAATCCACAATTGCTCAGCCATATCTGAGGTCTCCTTATGGAAATGAGGCCTCAGCAGGACCAAAAAAAGTCAGAAAACTTTAAGGTACATTGTGACCCTACCTACATGGTCCTCCCCTCCATTCTCTTATGTCATCTGACCCTCTGTGTGGAGGCAAAATTTTTCCATTCTAAATGAGCATTTACCCCTCTTTCCAGTATGCAGGCATCAACTGCATATAAGCCTGCTCAGGGGACCTCAGGTTCCTGAGATGGAAATGAGGGAGTGTAGAAGTCAAAGGCTTGTTTCTCATCCAGGCGTGAGTTGGAAGTTCACTAGCACATCCATTAGGTATGACCACTCCCCACCCACTCACCCACTGCAATTCCAGAGGCCTTATTTTCATGTCCCCTACTGCTTAGGGAATTAGGAGTTTGGCCAAGCTTAGTGATGGCTCCTGGTATGTAATCTGAAGGCCTTGGGGTGAGCAGGGAAATGCGGAAATCATAACAGCAGCTCCTGTTCATTGAGCACTTTCTGTGGGTAAGGTGTTGGTCTAAGCATTTCACATGCTTCATCTTATAAAATCTTTAAACAACCCATTAAATCATGATCCCTATTTTGCAAGTGAGTAAACTGGGGTATACACTTAATGACAATAACAATTAAAATAATAATGATAAAATTTTAACAGCTTTAATTTTTTTTAAAGATTTTATTTATTTATTTTTGGTGAGAGGAGAAGGGAGGGAGAAAGAGAGGGAGAGAAACATCAATATGTGAGAGATACATCCTCTCAAATGCCCCCAACTGGGAACCTGGCCCACAACCCAGGCATGTGTCCTGAACAGGAACTGAACCAGTGACCTTTCAGTTCACAGGCCAGCACTCAGTCCACTGAGCCACACTAACCAGCGCTAACAGCTTTAATTTTTCAAAGCTGACCCAGTGCCAGGCCTTACATAAACGCATTATGTGTATGATATTATTAAGTCCTGGGAATTCATATTATCCTCATTTTCAGCTAAGAAAATTGAGACTGAGAGAGAAATGACTTGTCCAAGGTCACACAGCCTTAGAAAGTGACAAAGCAAGAACCAAACTCATTTCTGTCTGATTTCAAAGCAGCCTGTGCTTCTCATAACCCCTTAGTAACACTGCCTCTCAAGGGACATCACAGAGAGAGCAGGTGGTTATGAAGGAGAGTTCTACTGGCCTTTAAAAGCAGGGAGCCCATGGGCTGAGCCAGAAGCTCCAACATCTGCCATTCCAGGAAACTGTGGGAGAGTACTCACCTATTCCCAGCCTGACAATGAGGGAAGCTTTGATGCTGTCTTCTTACCCACCTGGGACTCGGCTGTGCAAACCCACAAACTGCAGAAAAACAGACCCTGGCACAGGCTGGACAGAGGGGCAGGGGATGTTAGCTTTGCCTGGAAGCCTCCTCCTCCCTGCTCATTCTGAGATGTGTACCCCGACCCTGGAAGCCTGTTGTGAGGCCTGCTGCAGCTGTCAGTCTCTGCTTTCCCTCCAATGTCACTGAATCTTGCTGGGCTGTGGTTGCCTTGGTAACTTGATGGGAAACCCTCGAGGCTTTCTGGAACCAGAGTGGGCTCTGGAGGGAGGAAGCACGCTCTGTTAGGCTGCCTGTCATAAAAACAAAACAAAACAAGACAAAACAAAACAAAAAAACCATCCCTGTACTTACTGCCCCTGCTAGCCAGCCAGCCAGCCAGCCAGCCAGCCAGTCCTTCCATGGATCTGACCTCATCCTCTTCTGTTGCATCTGCTGGAGCTTTGCAGCTTTGGGAGCTGAGTCTGAGAGGAAGGAGCTGTCAGGTACTGCTCTGCCCTTGGAGTTGTCTCCCATTGTTGCCAGAGCTCCCTGGACTCCTGCTTGCTCCTTTGCCCTGGCTCTGAAGTCTTAATTGGTTTTATGACGTTCAATGCATATTTTTTTTTATGAGACAGATAATTATGGCAAGGGGAGATCAGGCCTCCTCTTCTCAACTTGGTGGGGCCTGCAGAATTGCTGACTCTGATCGGCATCAGGCAGACTGATGAGGTCAGGGTGGGCTGGGGCAGGTTGGTGAGGGAAGGGGACATAAACTCACGGTGGGAGGATGGTCCAAGTCTCTAGGTTCAAGTCTCTGTGATGGGATCAAGATGGAGAATGTGCACTGCCTGCCCCTTGAAGAAACCCACACTTCTGAGGTGGCCCCTGTGAATGCTGTCCTTGGGGGAGGCGGAGAGAGGTGTGGCTCTCTTCCCAAGGGCCTATGGCAGCTCTCTCAGGCTTCCTGGGGAAATTCCTACATGGCATTGCCCCTGGCTCTGCTAAGAAATCCTCAATCTTGACAATCATTGTTACCTGTGGAGCTGTTTCTTCTCCCCACTCTCCTAGCCTTTTTCCTGTCCTTTCTCCCACAGTTTGAAATATGGCTTCTTTCTTCCTTAGGTCATTCTTTATAACTGGTCTCTATTTCTCTCTTGGTCTTTCCCCTCAGTCCTAGTCCTGAATGTATGTATGTATGTATGTATGTATGTATGTATCTGTCTGTCTATCTGTCTATCTATCTATCTATCTCCCTTCCTCCTCTTTCCTTCCCTTCCTCCCTCCCTCCCTCCCTCCTTCTCCTTCTCTCCTCCCCTGGTGGGAACTGACTTGCTGTCCATTATAGGGGCAGCTCCATTCACTGACTCACTGCTGCCACAGGTAGGGTCTGATGATGGTGGGGAGGAAATGGGAGGGTGAATAGTGCAAGAAATCCCACTGATGTTGGAATGGCTTCCCTCTAACCCTCATGACCAGGAAGAGCATGGGGGGCAGAGGTTTACATGATTCTCTCTAGGTGAGGACCTGTTGTCTAGGTTTGTGACTCCCAGATGGGCTAAGAGATTGTCCCTGTCCCTAGAGCAGACTGTATAGCTGTGTGCCCTGCTCCCCTTAACCTTCTGGGAAGCCTCTTTGGCAACCTGCTCTGGTTCTAGTTATAGTCTGTCCGACCTCATGTCCTCCTCCAAAGGGGGAGAAAGTGGCTGACCTATTCATGGCAGATACATAACTATACTTTCGGACAGAGCCAGTTGCTGGATATGGCTGACAGAGGGACAGAATGTCCTCAGAAAGACACTCACCTATTCAGCCTATTGTCAAACTCCCTCCTTCCTTAGCTTTCTGAATCAGTGGCCAACTCCCTAGGAGTCACTTCCTCTTTAGAGTAAGTCCAACGTAGCAGGAAAAGAAGGGAGGAATGAGACTGGAGCTGCCCAGGTCAGGAGGGCCTGGAGTCCTTGGCTACACAGGCCAGGCCCTCCTCCTCCTCCATTTAATTAACTAATGTCTGTAAAGGGCCAGGCAGTAGGAAAGCCTTCTACAAATATTGAGCACAATTTCATTTCCAAGACTTGCCAAGAATATATTTGCAGATTTTAGCGAAAGGTCACTGGGCCTGCCAGGGAAAGAGGGAGGACTTTCCCAGGGCCCAGAGAGAAGATGCCCCTTGGAATCTGGGGCAGGGGAAAGAGAGGCCACAGTGGAGGAGGCTAGGGCCCCTGCCTTCCTGGTGTTTCAGCTGATCATTGGGGCACTATGCCTGCTTTGCACATCCCTGACCCACCTGATTCCTAGTCCTAGAGGCTCAGCCCTCTCTGTAGGGAACACCCTGAGAGACTTTCCAACAGGAGATTATGCTAATATTCACAAGAACTAATATTTACTGAACATTTACTATGTGCCAGGCTACATACTAGGGGAGGTAGAGCTTTCCATCTTGGGGAGAAGTGGCTGCTTCTCAGTGGCAGTGAGGTGAGCCCTATGTGCTGTAAGCCCAGGTCTCCATGAAGTCTCTCTGAAACTTTTAGGAGATGGGTAGCGCTTATTCTGCTCTGACCCATGCGGGTAGTTTCTGTTTGCAACCAGGATCCCTCTAGTGTGGATATTCTGCAAGCTTCTGGACTCCTTTCTTCTTTCCCCAGTGACAACTTACCTGGACCTAAGTCCTTGACAGTCTCCATGTCCAAGGGCCAACTTCCTAGTTTTTGTGCTCCAAGGCCTGTTTATGTGTCCTTGTCTCTGCCAGAATTCTATGTCATCCAGTACAGAGAAGTGGTCCCCTCTCCCCATCTCTGGGCCAACTTGGTTTTGAGCAGAGACTGCAAGAGTGGGATAGCCAATCTTATGTCTCATAGCTCCATAGTCAAGGTAAGTGCTTTGGGAGGACAAGAGATTCAGCAAAGCAGGGCTTGGAGGGTTCTGGATGAGGCAGTCAGGCCAGGCTGGGAATACTGATGTGTTTCCCACATCGCCTAGCCTCCCTTCGTTCCCATCCCCTTACCCTCTAAAATCTTAACAGAACTCAAAAGGGCTTTCAAGAAATAAGGTCCTTGAGCCCCCAGGCATCACAACCCTCTCTTCTGTCCCCAGTTGCTTTTTTCTAGTTTCTCTCCAGAACCCAAAGGTCTGCATGTGTCATCAGTTCGTTATCATTCTGACAAAAGCCACTAGTCCTTGAAAAAGCATGACTCCTCAGCTGAGGCAGCCTCCACAACCTGAGGAGGAGTACAATGGTTGGAGACACAGGGGCAGATACACACACAGGTGCGTGGACACAAACAGTGATCCTTGGTCCCAGGGGTGTGTGTAAATGGATACAAACTCACAGCTGCATATTGCACACATACTTTTACACACAGGCACAGGGATTTTTTACATGCCCAGGTACAGGGCAGTTACATCAGAGAGCCCCCAGAGCTGATTTACCGTGGCCACATTTGGTTGCTTACAGTTCACTCAACATCTAGACCTGAGATGCAGCATCCAGCAGCCTTAGCCTCCTGGAAGCCCAGAGGCCAGGCTCCTCAGACTCACGGTGGTAGAGGGGTGTGAAATATGGAAGCAGATGTTAGAGATCTCTGTGTTCCATCAGCCACAAGAAGAATGTCTGAAATCTAAAAGCATAGGGACTAAGGCTACACTGTGGTTCCTGGAAGGGAGTTCGCACTTCCCACCCCACCCCGTCTTCCACCAGGAAGCTCCTCACAGTCATGAAGCCCTTTAGAGATTGGAACAGCTCCCTCAATAAAATCTACTTGTTCAAAAGGTGCTTTTAGTTAATTTGCATTCACTTCATAGACGTTATAATGTGGAAGAGCTGTCTCCTCAGACTCCCTTCACGCTACATCTAAGTCCCCAGCCCCAACCCCCAACCCCTTCCTTCCATGCTCTTCTCCTCTGCCCACACCAGTGGGTACAGGTATGAGTTTGATTGGGCCATGCTTTTCAGCAACCCAGGGACCTTATTGGGGATTGGGAAGTGGTAAACACTGGCCGCTGACCCATAATCCATGGAGGGACAGCTCCAGGGACAGCCAGAAGGGGTCATAGCTGAGTTTTCCCAAAGGAGAGGAAGGACCCAGGGAACCCTCCTAGTTTCCCCAGAGGTGGGGTGACGGGGGAGGGTGGGGGAGTGGGGGGCATGCAACCCTGAACTAGGGAAGGAAAAATCTATTTGCTGCTTGTAAGTGGGGGTGCGCTGGTAGGGGCAGATAGAGTAAGCTGCAATTTCTATGACTTCCTCTGGCAGCCAAACCCCATGCATTCAGTTCTTTCAAAGAATAATAAATAGCTGGTATGTGCCAGATTTTATGCTAAGCACCTGGAATACAGTGGTGAATAAGACAGTGTGGCCCTACCTTCACAGAGATTCTAGTCTAATCAGGAAATCCACAAAAAATGAGGAGACGATTAATATAGGAATACAAATTATATAATACATAATAAGTACTATTAAGTGAACAAACAGGGTGCTGAGATAGAAAAGGGAACATACATCAAATAGAAATCAGAAAAGGGTAGTGACATAGGAACAGACCTGGAAAAGTAGGAACCAGGAGAAGAACATTTCAGGCTGCAGAAACTGCCAGGGCAAAAGCCCTGTGGCAGGAGTGTTGGAAAACAGAGTGGTGTGGCTGGAATGAGGTGATAAGATGAGCAGAGTTGGGTCTTCTGAGCCATGGCGAGGAATTTGGTGTTATCCTAAAGGTGGAGGAAAGTTCACAAAGAGGTTTAATCAAGGAAGCAACAGGCAAAATCTGACCTCCATTCAGCAGGGGGATGTGTTAGAAGGGTACTAGTGGATCCAGGTAGACCAGTGGGGAGGCTATTGCACTCATCCTAGCAAAAAGGTGCAGGAAAGAGAGAAAGGACGCAGCCAACTTTTTTATTTTTATTCTTTGAAGGAGAATCAAAGTCCTTGAGGTACCTGATAAGTAAAAAATAAAAAATTTCTATCTTGATTTGTTGTTTTTATCACACCCACTGTACACCATGGGATTTCCCATCCCAGCTCAGAGCAAAACCATGGCTGGTGCTTCCTTATCCCCATGTCAGCACATGATAAGGGTCCTGTCTTTTGGAGACTCTCCAGGGAAGGTGCCCACCTGCCTCCTTCTGGCAAATTCAGGGAGGAGGTTCCCATTCTGGGGGTAGGGGACAGTTTCAATGCCTTCTTGCCCACTTGATCTGGAGCATGTTCATAATTGTTCTACACACTGGGCAGTGTCCAGCTCGGACCTACTGTGTCAGGTAGGCACAGAACCCCCCCCCCCCAAGCCAGGGCTCCAGAGACCGTAGAGCCAATTGCAGCTCTCAGCTACCCCTGTCACCATCAATCAGGGCATAAAAAGTGTGTCAGAATCAGGACCGAGGGAATAGGGCACTGCTCAGAGCCCGAACAGCGCCCCAGGGATGCAGGAATATGAGGTGAGCATCCTGAGCTTGAACATTTACAGGTAGCACTCAGGATTGAAATCTGATTTATAGTCTACAAGCAGGCAGGAGGGAGTGGGAGGAAGGTGGGGAGCTCTGCTCTGTGTACAGTACCACCTTGTTGAGCGGTGGTATTCATATATTACATTGAACTGTCCTTGCAGCACAGTGAAGGGCAGTGGGAATGAGACTCTAAATCACACCTCCCTGATGCTCCCCATAGCTCACCAACCTGTGGTGTGGCCCCAGACCCTAGGACTGACACTTGTACACACACACACACACACACACACACACACACACACAGAGCTGGGGGTGGGGTGGGAGGATCACCCTGACTGGAGACCCACAGAGTAAGAAGATGGGATATTAATACCTCTGGCAGCTTCTAGGGGCTGCTCATCCTAAAGGCCTCATTGTTTATTGCCCCCTATATCTCCTACATTCTCTGTCTCCTGTTTTCCACTGGGGCTTGAATGTGGGCTGTGTCATTTGAAGAAGACATCCCTGTCCACTCTTCATTCATTTGTTCCTGCAGCATCTCTTTTCACACCAGTCACTACCCTGGTTTGTTTGGGACCTCATTATTTTTGTCTTGGATTTTTGCAACAGCTCATAACTCACCCTTACTCCTAATCCAAATATCCTTTACTTCGTTGCCATGATGACCTCCCTACACACACCTCTGACCATAATCTTGATCTAATTTGTCAGGGAATTGCAGGTGTGGGGAGAAAGGGTCAAAGACTTTGGGTTCTTGAAGACTCAGGAGGGAAGTCTCCCCAGGCTCTTTGCAGGTTGGTGATTGCTGGCTCTCTGCCCACCCTGAGCTATCAGCTCAGGAGGAACACTGGTACCCCATCCTTCCTTACTGGCTAGACCCTGGTCCTTAGACCAATCACATGGACTTTCCACTAATCCCTTGTCCCTCCCTCCAGGGCCCTGGCCACCAGGGTCCTGGATGCTGCTTTCTGGTTCATTAGGGAGGTGGTTGTGCTTAATGGTGATAAGAAAGGGCTCTGGGATCAGACAGATTTGGATTTGAATTCTGGCCTGGACCATGCATGAGTTATTTGAGTAGTGAACTGAATAAGAGCAAGAACTCTGCAGCCAGACTGCCTGAGTTTGAGTACTGGTCTGCTACCCTTTAGTCTGGCTAGGACAAATTACTTAACCTCTTTGTGTAGTTTCCCTATTTCTAAAATAAGGATTATAATAGTACCTACTTTATAGGGTGGTTGGGCAGATTAAAGAAGTATAATATGTAATAATATTTGTAATCTTTCCTGGAATGTAGCTATTATTATTGTAATTTTATCTGTCCCTCAGAGCTTTAGTTTCTTGTCTATAACAAATCTACATAATATATTTCCTCCCTGCCTCAAGGTTGTCCTGAAGATCAAATGACACATTCCCTTTATCAACTCTCAAAGTCTCTACAAATGTAAGGTATTATTATTATTTATCAGGTACTTGCTCCCTGAGATTCTCAGGGTTTGGACAAGTGGTTCACCTTCCCTTTAACAACAAAGCGGTTACCTTTATCCTCCTCCTACACCAGCCTCAAGACAGAAATATGTGGAACTCTGAAGCTAGGAGCAGCCTTGGAGGTGATATGATATCCTCTTCTACCCAGAGGAAGGGGTATACTAGGCCATTCTGACAAATGGGCATCTCTGATAGAGATGGTTTCAAAGATGGCTGTTAATTAAATTAAGGACAGAGAATTTATTCTGTTCATTGCGGAGATGGACCCAGGTTTTTTGGGTCCCAGAGCTTATACAATATGGGGGAGCCCTCTTTAAGAAAAAGAATATAAAATTGTAAACACAAAATTAAGTGCAGCCTTGGGGAATGGAGGGAGGTGGAGGAGGGTATGGGGGGATCAATGGTGATGGAAGGAGACTTGACTTGGGGTGAACACACAATACAGTGTGCAACTGATGTGTAGTAGAATTGTACACCTGAAACCTGTATAATCTTGTTAATCATTGTTGCCCTAATAAATTCAATTTTTAAACAATTAAGTGCAGGCTTTAAAAGTGCCTGTGTGAATGAAGAGCCCTGAAGCTTAAGCTTCATTAGCTTCATGGAAAATTCACCTCTGCAACCACATTTAGGCGGGCATTTGATGAATACTTGTCAGTTGGTTGTTTATGGCCAAAACAAACTATTTTTACCTCCTCATTATAGGCCAGAATATCTAGAGCACATCTTCCACCCAGACTCTGGAAGTCACTCCATTATGAAGGCTGTGCCTCCTGCACTGCCTTCACCTCAGGCTAATTGTTCTTTTTCAAGACCACAATCTATTTTTTTGCTTTCGACTCATTTGCATGTGATTTGCATAACATTAATATTCACACATATTTGGAACCCTTCCTCTGTCCCAGTTTAAATGGGATTGTTGCTACTTAGTTAACATGTGAGTTTAAACTCTCTTCCCAGCATGTAGAGGGTAAAATACAGTCAATTTGGGGGTGGGTGGGAGAAGAGGATAATGATGCATTTGTCTTGGAGTCAGTTTCTAAAGTCTCTAGCTCTATTCAAATTGCTCCTCTTCACTTATCCCTGTCCCCTGCCAACCTCATCCCTTCCTAACTTCCTCATGATTATGAAGTTGGGATTGCACACACAGTATTCAAGGACACCCATGCCTATTCAAATGCTGGACTTAGTGTGTGGCCCCTGGAATTCAGAGGTACATGGCATCAAGATGCCAGCAGACAAGAGCACACAGAAGTTCCTCTTCAGATCACTCCCAGGGAGAGTCAGCTCCCTAGAGTCCTCTAACATTGTTTGGAAGCCCAGATTTTCCCTCTCACTGAAAGAAGCAGATGGCAGGTGTAAGTGTGTATGAGTGAGTGTACAGTTTACATGCACACGCATGCATGTAAACTGTACATACATGTAAAAAGTGTGCACACATTTGTGAGACAGTGAATGCCCACGTGCACATTAGTACATCTACTAAGGCAGGCAGAGGAAGTGGAGGTGAGGATGTGGGAAGGAAGGTCTCAGTCTGAGAAAACCACATTGTGGTTCTAGATGACATCAGAGGTAAAATCTGCTTTCCCAGACCTGCTCTGTAATGGAGGAGGCAATGAGAAGCTAATAAGTCAAGAAAAGGTCTCAGAGCAGGGTTGAGATGCTGTTGCCAGTGTCTCCACCAATTCCAGCAATGACATCACTCTCCCAGATCCCTCCTCTGAACTGGTGAGTCACTCGCAGCCCAATCAATACTGCATTCCATTTGTCTGTGCCATCTTTATGCTCTCCTGAGTCAATTCATGTTTTTCTCTTCCACACATCCCCGCCCCTGTGCTGCCCAGAGTCTGAGCCTACACCCTGGGGTTTAGCCTTTATCAGATAAGACAGGAATCTCTGCTTCTGGGTGAGTGAATCAGAGAGAACAGAGGGAACAAGAGAAACAAAAGGAGAGACATTCTGTATGCATTAGATGGGTTTTGGAACAGAAGTTTAAAACTTGCAGAGCCAGCCTGTGAATAAGGAGAGGAGAAAGTTGAAGCAGATAAAAGAGAATGAAAAGGAGAGTAGGAAAGAAAGAAGAAACGGAACTGAGATTTGTCAAGAGAGATAGAGGTGAAGCCAACAGCTATGGATTCTCATTTCTCAGATTCTTAGGATTGCTTCTCCCTTTCCCTTGTTCTCCAATTATATTTGGATTCCTAAACCTATATAGGGGGAAGCCCAACACTCTAAACAACCAGCCTGGGAGAGGAGCCCCAATGTCTCCCCTATGAGATCTTACCATAGTCCTACCCTCCTTATTGTAGGTGGAGATGGGGGAGCTAGAAACAGGGTAGGGGTGGGGGGAGGAGCAAAGAGTGAGAGGCACAAAAGGGAAGGCAGTACCCCCTGGTGTGGCTCTGGTTTCTCTGTTGGGACCTCAGTTTTTTTCTGAGGCCTTGGCACCTGCCCAAATGTTGTTCTCTCTGGCCTGGCCCTCGTGTTCAGTGGCAGCCTGAGCATCATCCTTCACCACTTACTGGAATCAGAACAGGGGCCCCTTTATCTGACAGTGAGAGGAACTTGGCTGTTCAGTCTTTGTGACTCTAATTTCCCAAGATGCTGTTTTATTCCTGTGTAAATTGAGCTGCCACAGGAAACAAGCTTTTGGGTTTATGTCTAACTCAACCAGAGAAGTAAAGCTGGGGTTTTATGAGATCATGGAGTGTCAGGTGGAGAGAGACCCACTGTCTCAGGATTTCTTCTCCCCATGTTCTCTGGTTGAGTGTCTCTACCAACAGGAAAGTTGATCTCCAATCACTACTTCTCAATCAACAACCATGCTGATACCAATAATAATAATAATAGTAACCATTTACTGAGTGCCTAATATATGCCAGAGACTTTGGTAAATGTCTTATGTGTGTTATTTTGTTCAATCCTGTGACAACATCATGGGATAATCACCTTTGTTGAAAGTGAAGGTAGAAAATGAAGGAAGTTTCTGGAGGTTGCTTAAGATTTCATAGCTTGAGGTAGAGCTGAAATTTGATTCCAGATATTGGAATTTGATATTCCCTGCTTCAACATTGCAACCTCCTTTTCAATTTGAGTTGCAATTCAAAGCCTTTATCTCCAGAAAGTTCTCATTCTCTACTCCCTCCTTCAGCGATCCCTCCAGCACCAGCCTTAGGAAGCCCCTGATTGCCCAGACTTTCCCTCCTCAAGTTAGGTTTCGAGTTCCCTTTGTAGCCCTTGAGGTTGAGAGCAGTTTGGCCCTCAGCTCCCACTCTCTAGGGAGGAAGAGTGGAGGGTGAGAGTGGCTGTCATTATGTTACAGGACAGGGGCCTGGCCTTAGTGGGTCTGCCTAGGGCCAGCTGGTAGTGCTAGGTTCTTGACATCGTGTAGGAAAGATTTAACAAATCGAGTTCACGTGACTATGAGGGTATGTTTATTAAAGCTGGGACAAGAGCATTTGAGAAAAAAAAGTTGGGGACAGTAAAACAAGGAAGGGCTCAGCATAGAAGAAACAATAGGAGAGCTTAGGCTGGACTTAGCTCACTAGGCCTTAGCTCACTAAGAAGTCAGAGAAAAGGGGGCCCTGGGGACAGGTACAGAGGATTGGCCTGGGACAAACTGCTGTCCTGATTGCAAGTCTCAGGGTTCCTTAGAGTTTAGGAGGTACATGCCTGTGGGGCAAGAAGTGAGGGAAGGAGAGGGGAAAGGGAATGACCCAGGCTGCTCCCCAGAGGGAGAGAATGAGCTAGGTCCTTTGTCTTGAGGTTTTTCTCTATCTCTTGCGGGGAATCTTAGGGGAGGTTTCAGCAGAATATTCATCAGCTCTCCAGATATGTCCTTTCAGGGTCATGGTCTCCACTGATAGGTCAGTGACAGTGCAGGGGGTCGTTTAGTCATTGTAGCTGGTCCTGGTATTGCCTATCTGGTTTTGCTGCTTTTCTGGGCCTGGAGCTGAAATACAGCTGAGGCCTAGATATTATCTCTAAGGGGGTGACCTTTTGTATCTGGCTGTAAATCACTGGGCCAGTTTGTTCATCTGTCTCAGTTTCCCTATTCCAGTTGCCAAGGAATTTTCCTACCTTCTAACTATCCTGTCTCATTTTCACACCAGGAACAAAAACATGAGGTTATTGGAGAGGTTTAGGGTCACATGATGCTATGGGCTCCTGGTTCTCTGGACTCCCACAAAAAGGAATAGAAGGATGTAGAAAACTACCAGATCCCCAAGGGAGTTGGGGATGGGGGCAAAGGTGAAACAAGAAACTCCTTTTCCCATCAGACTCTGTGCCCCTAGAAGGCTGGTGCTGCTGCTTGCGGCAGGATAGTCACAACTTCTAACGCTGCTTGAGATGCAGCCCAGCCTGCCTTCCTAGATTCTGTGTCCCCCAGTGGAATGAACCTATTCCAACCTTGGAAGGCCTCAGGCACCTCCTGATATGCTAGGAGAAATCAGTGTGTTGCTAAGGTTTGAGGCAATCCTGGGCCACTTTCCACTAGACTGTATTCTCAAGGCCCCGCTTGGAGGGGATATTCTAGATCTCTGCTGGGAGAATCCATGTGCACCAAATATCCCTCTCAGAGTCTGTGAGCAAATCAGGGAAAGGTCTCCAGAGAGGAAAGCAGAATAAGGCAAAGACACAGAGGAGCAGCCACCATGCCACCCAAGGACAGAGAGCCAGAAACATGGAGATGGAGAAGACTAACAGAGAACCTGGTCCTCCTTTCTGCTGGGGTCAGGGCACATGTGCTGCGAGGTGGCTTTAGGCAAAATTTAGGGCAACCTCTCTTTTCTTTTTTTTTGTAATTTTATTTTTCAATTACTTTACATTCAATATTGTTTTTAATTTCAGGTGTACAGCATAGTAGTTAGATAATTGTTTACAAAGTGATCCCCCACTGACATTTCAAGTACCCACAGGGCAACCTCTCTTTTCAATATGAGGAAGTTGAAGCTCAGAGAGGGACAAAAGCTGCCCTAGATCACACCACTCCTGAGTGGGTGAGTCTCCCAATCAGTGTTCCGGAGGCAATGAAAACAGGCAGTCCTGCCCCAGCTGTCTTTTCAGAAGCAGGGAGACCTGAAGGGAAGGGGTCACAACTTCAACCACCCCCATCCATAGACTTCAAGGGCTTTGTCTCTCATCTGTAAAATGCTCTGGGTCCTCAGTTCCCTCATTAAAAAAAATGGGAACGAAAATATCTGCTTTTCTTCCTTGCAGAGCTGTTGTGAGGATCAGCTGGAAATAGTACACAAGGAAGAGCTTTTCAAGTGCAAAGTATTAAGTTTGTGATTAGAATGGGTCAGTGAGGGCTGCAGGAATAATGGGAGGATTAATGCCGATGCTCTGGGGAGGAGGGAGGCTAAAGTAGGCCCTGTCCCCTTCTCTCTGTCACCTGCCCAGAGAGAAAGCAGTCGGTGTTTCCAAATTGACTTAAGTAAGAAATGTGTGGCAGCACCCGTCCCTCACTCAGCCTTTACTTGCCCAAGGCAGAGAGATTTTAATTTTCAAGTTGTAATGAGAAAAAGAAACTCAAAGAATATTTCAGTGAAGCAGTTAAAATAGTTGCCCAGACTCTGAATTAAGGGGGGAAATGTAAATTAAAATTCCCTCTCCCTCCCTAGCCCCAACTGGACTTGAAGAAGCAGGGCCAGCTAGGACACAGCTGGTCAAGGTCCCTACAACCCTGGCCCCGAGGTCAGATGGGCAGGCAGGCCCTGCCACCACCCCAGGGTGTTGACAGGATGACAAGGAACAGAGAGACCTTTCATCCACTCACAGGAGAGATTTACCTCAGGCAAGGCTGTCCTCCCTCAGGCCATGACCCTGCTGAGTGAGGTCATACCCTGAATGTTGAGTTCAGGGAGCCTGGGGGTGACTCCCTGGTCCCCTGCAGTTTCGTTTTCTGAGGCACAGAGATGCTTTGGCCTACTTTTATCTCCTCTTCTCTCAAATGCCGTCTCATTATGTACCACAAACATCTCTGTCTCCTACAACTTGTATAAGGGGTTCTGGGGATGGGGAACGTCTGCCTGAGCCCTCAGCTCACATTTTTTTGAGCTTCTACCCGTTCCAAGGGATCACCCTTTCAGATGCAGTTGGGATGGTGGGAATGGCAGGATGCCCCTGGGAATGTGTGTGAACCTGAGGGGCAGGACACAGCTTTCTCCCTGCCCTCTTCTCTTCAAAGCAAAAGATGTCTTGCCCCACCCAGCCCTATCATCTGCCCTTGACTTTCTCCTTTCTCCCTCTCCTTTGCTCATCTACTTATCCAAGAACCATGGACTTGGGGAGGGGGTGTATATGCCAGGATCTGTACCAGGGTCAGGGACTACATAAGTAAACCAAGTTCAGTTCCTGTTGTCAGGTAGAAGAGAAAGACGGGTGGACTGAGCATTGTGACACAATATAGAACATGCCCAGCAGTCAGTATGTAGTTCTAAAAAACTCTGGAGTCAGATTGGCCTGGTTCTGAATCTGCCTCCATCCCTCATTCATTATGGTGTGACTTCAGGCAAATTGTCTAACCTTCAGTTTACTCATCTGTAAAATGGAGATACCATCTTATAGGATTGTTGTGAAGATTAAGTGAGAGAATCCTGGTAAATTGCTTGGAATAGTGCTTGGTGCATGGTAAACATCCACTAAAGGCCAGTTAGTATTATTTGAAGTATCCTAATGATAATGCTGACATTTATTATCCTTCATTGGGCACTCACTCTGAGACAGTGTTGCCATGGACACAACAATGACTCAGCTGTGGCCCTTGTCCTTAAGGAGTTCATAATCTCTTAGAGGTGACAGATACGTGAACAGACCACTGGAAAATTATTATCACTGCCATCACTCCGAGACCTGTCATTTTCTGGCCCTCACCATGTGCCAGGCACAATACTAGGTTTTAAAGATACATTATCTGTAATTCCTCCCTAACCCTACAAGGGCTATATTACCCCCATTTTTCAGAGGTTCCATAATAATTAATAATCTGCTGAAGATCATGCTGTTTGCAGAGTGAAGTACTGATTTAAGGAGAGTTGTCAGCTCAGTCTAAAAAGATATCAGGGAAGGCTTCAGAGAAGAAGTGATGTTTGATCAGGATTTTGAAAAATGAGTAGTTTTCCAGGAGCCAAAATGGGAAAGGAATGGCACTTCTGTGGGCCTCCTGGAGGACTGGAGCTGCAAGCAGCACCTGTGAAGTTCCTCAGGCCTGGGTATCTTTGGGTCCCACACCAGGGAGCACTAAACTGCAATGTGGTTACCTGCACCCACCCTAACAACTATTTCCTTGTCTGCCCCTCAAGATCATATCATAACCTGCAGGAAGAGTGATTGTTTTAGGGAGAATATAGTCAACAGGTCTGTAATTCCAGAGGATTTCATGAGGTCACAGAGCTAAAATAATTGCATGGCATTGGAGCCCCCCCCCCCATACCTGTTGACCCAGCCAAGGGCCCAGAAGGTCAGGAGTATAGAAGGGGATCCCCAGGGAGGCTAGGAGTCATTGACGGGGATTGAGTCAGGAAGATAGTCTCAATGGCCTTCAGAAGACCCCACCTCAAAAAAAGGAAAAAAAAAGAAGACCCCACCAGATTTGGGGCAGATAAGTGAAACCTCTTCCTGTGTTACAGTTCTTTCTCTCTTCCTTTCACTCCCCCGACACCTGACAGCAGCTGCAGAGGAGGCAGCCATCTTGGTGCAGTCACAGGTCTGTTGGTCTGAGCCAAGATGTGGCGTTAGGATCCATCTGGCTGGCTCCACACTTGGGAAAATCTGGACTCATCATCATTAACATTCTGTTTGCCTACTCAGAGCAAGGAGAAGGAGACATCCTGCGTCAAGGACAGCAGGAAGGTGAAGACTCCTAGAGCAGAGCAGCCTTTAAAACCTAGCTCAAGTCTCAGAGCCACCCACCCTTAGCCAGTATAGCAAGGGGCTCCCAGGGCAGTGGGGAGTTTGAGGAAGCCCTTGGGGGAAAGTATATGATCACAAGGTGGTGAGGCTTTGGTGCATGTGACAGATTGTAGGTGCTCTTCAAACTCCTGGCTACGTAGCAGAAGGAGGATGGACAAGGTATGTCCCTGAGGCTGATGCATCCTCTACCCT